>JABFPB010001262.1:0-26556 GCA_022817645.1 Ceratoteleas bidentatus | reverse complement strand
TTGCCAAAAAATTCCTTGTAAATGTATCTTTAGCATACATTTTTTCCATCAAATTCTCATCGTTAATTTAGTTCACATCCCAACCTCCTTAAGGGAACTATGTACCAAAATGGCTAAAATCGCTTTTTTTCAATCGATTTTCTTGAATCTTTGTTTACAACAGCTCTCAAGCCAGAAAAAGCTAGTATAAAATTAATTGCTAACTAAAAATATTAAACATTTATTTGTTAATAACTAATGAAGTTTGGGGTATTTTCAAAGAAGCATAAGTTAGCCAATTTTCAACCAATTTTGATCTATTTTTCAGTAAAGAATAAATTCCCAATCTGAAGTTTTAAATTTTTAGCAAACCGTGCCTTTGTAAAAGAAACAAAAAAAATACTGCTTTATCCATTTTTTACATTCTAATGTATAACTTTTGTTATAATAAATTTATTAAAAATCTATTTCACAATTTTTTCTACTCTAAATTTGAAATATTATCTTAACGAATTTTACGAATTTACCAACATTAAATTGAAAAACACATCTCAAAATGACAAAATATGAAATCAAAATTATTTGCAAAATCGAGTTTTGACCGATTTTCGGTAAATGATCCCCTTAAAAGACTTACAGTCTGCAATACTGAAATTCATTATTTTTGAATTTCAGTTTTACTATATCGTTAAAACGAAAAAGTAACATTATTAATTATAACTAATCAATCCACGTCTACTAGGTAAATTGTTTCAACGGAAACAATTAAAACTTTGTAATGAATCGTCAACTCAGAACCTTCAGCTGTCTTTATCAGTGTTTGACATACACAGAAACCCTCTCGAGGTTCTCCATCGAGAATTTATTAAACTTCAATCTTTATCTCAAATAATACCGTTTATATTTATTCTTCAACCTTAATTTTAAGATAGATCTGTCATATCAATGTACTTCCTTCCATCAAATAAGGATTTATTAGTTCCAAATAAAATATAAAAAAAATGTTATAAAAATCTCCAATAACTTCTTTCACAACAGAACCACCTAAATCTCTCACCCCCTCTACTCTAAACCCAACTTCCCAACTAAATTCAACAATTCTCTCCAAAACCGAATCAATATCCCCCGCTAAACAAGACGTACAACTGATGAGATCGAATCCCCGCTTGTCGTCTGGCACGAGTTTGATTTGGCACGTCAACAGGTTGACCCTCGTGGGCGGTTTGTTCTCGTCGGCGTGGCAGATGTCGAGGAAGCCCTCGGCTTGAACGGCGCAGCGCCTCTTCTGCCAGACCCGCCTCATCTTGCCCTCGCTCTTCTTCAAAAGGTGTCCCGAGCGCGTCACGCCGTGCTGCTTGTCGCCCTGCAGCTGGTGCAACGAGTACCCGACACTCGCGTTCGCGTTCAGCTGCGAACACAGTTCAAGCCCTCAAGTCGTCAACTCGAATTAATTAAGCCGGCGCGAAGTCGTGGCTAATTTCGCACGTAAGTCGTGCACAAAGACCCGTGGTTACCTCCTTGTCGCAACCGGAACTCCTCAGCAGACTCCTCAGTTCCGTTAAGCGTCGACGCTCTTCGTCTTGGGTCTGCCGTATTTTCTGCAGCTTCAGACTCAGGTCCGTAATGTAGGAACCGAAGTGCTCGATGGTTTTCAGGCCGTCTTGGAAGTAGCTGGAAATAGATTGGAATTGGTCCTGATCTTAGAAGGGAATTTCGTTTGGGAAAGAAGGATGAAAGGTGCCAGAAAGAAGGATGAAAACCTCCTAAATCCTTTGAATTCACGTGGAGTTAGGAATATCTCTCTATCTAACCTCATTGGTCAAGAGAGAGTTTTGGTTAAGATTTTTTGTTTTTTTTTTTATTTATTGATTTTTTGGTGGCCATTAAGAATGGATGATAGATTGTAAGGTAACTAAATTGTACCTTCTTGGACTATTACGTCCAGACATTTTTAACAGGTGCTTTTTTAGTGCCATACAGTGCTTAGTATTTAAGTTATTGCAGTACAAAAGAGTGTTGATAAGACCCCATTGAAAAAAGAGAATGGCAAACAGACGAAAAACATGACCCTTTGACAACGTGAGTCGAACTGGAAGTCATTCGAGCTCGACTTAAAGAGCCTTTTAATTAAGGAAGCCATTAGCGAAGTGTCGCGCTGTTTGGCGAATGAAAAACAAAGCACTACTCACTTTGTCTGAGCGTGGTAATATTCGACCAAGTGCTGCAGTAGTTCGATACCCTTCTTCGTTTTGATTTCGTTGACCTTTATTAGATACTGCAAATAAGGAAGAGTTTAATTAATGTTATCTATTTACGTCTCTCAACACCTAACTATATTTATTATAAGGTATACACATTTTTTTTATTGTAGTTGGATTCGGATTATTTACATTTTTGCGAAATATATTTATTTATTTACAAAAGTGAATAAAAAATGATTATTTTTTTAGATAGACAGTCCTTAGGATTAAATACAGTTGAATTAAAAAATGAATTAAAAGAATCGACTGAAGAATGCCGTTCCGAAAGACGCATTGACCGGCCCTACCTCGCACATTTGCAGCTGGAACAATCGGCGCTCCTTTTCCATCTCGTCGGCTATTTCCGCCGGAGTGATTTCCGTTCGGATGAGACCGGCCTCCTTCGCGTGCTGCTTCTTCTCCTTCTCGATTTTCGCGTACTTCGTCTCGTAATCCTTCCACGCCTTCTCGAACGGCCTTTTGAGGTCACCCTTCACGCCTCGCAAATCGCCTTTTAACACGGAGTCCAACGGGAACATCACGATGTTGTTTATGTTCTGCATCTGCGCGAACGAGACAGAGAAACAAAAACGCAAACCATCACTGGTTGTCCGCTCTAAGGGAAAGTCGTTCCCGCCCGATTCCCCAGTTTTTGCGCCACTTTTTAATTATGCAATTCCTCGGCCGACTGGACACTCGTCACGTGCTTGTCGGACCGTTAACGCCACGCTAAATCCACGCAAATGGCGGGTTCCATTGTTTTGAGTCACTCGGCTGATTTGACGGCAATCAATTATCGAGCTGAACTTGACTTTCGGAGGGAGCAAGGGGAGGACAGGGTCGGAAGCCTAGTCAGCGGAAAGCGGCGATTCCTTTCGGGTCTGGCGAAGTTTGAAATGGTTAAAACTGCGTTGATGGCGTAGGAGATAGTAGGAGAGGCGCCGCTGAGTATATACTACTCTAGTCACGGGCTGATTTGCAAAGGGCACGGCTCCCTTCAAGTACAGGCAGATTAGAAGACAAAGGCCAACGCAGATACAGCCTATGGAGTCCTGCTCCATCATGCAGGCTCAACCGACAGCCCTTATGAGTCAGCCCTTTGTTCCCGTCCAATTGCACTCAGTCTATCAACGGATAATGATAAATCACGACTTTGTCTCAATTGCGCGGGTGCTTGGAAATCTGCCATGATGGTTTGCAAAATTTATCAGGACTCGAGGCAGATAGAAGGAAATGTATGATGGATGAAATCCTAGGCCGTTACGAAGGATGGTTGTATAGACTTTGGAAAAGAAGGAGGATCTGAAGTTTCAGAGAATTTGGGATGTATCGATTATGTTCTGGTACTTTTGATGTTTTAATGCTAATTCATTGAGGCTTTTAAGGGTAGTTTGAAGTCAATAGGCGAGGAACATTTTTTTCCAACCAAACTTCCTTAGAGAGTAACTAAAATGTTCTGTTGGTAGAACACATTTTATTGTTGAGTCATCAGATTATTTTTCCCTGAAATCTAGATGGATTGGAATATCAGTTTTCCTAGAGATCCTAAATTGGAATTGATTGCAATTAAAGTTTACCTATCATTGATATTTTCAGAATCTCTGCCTTGCAAATAAAATATAAGCTCAGTTTCTTCTCTAACCCCAGTATACTAAGGGTGAATGTGACCTAAATTTTTGCCTTGAAAAAGAAACTCCAACCACTTCCAAGTATAAAACATATTGAACCAAACTATAATCCTGCTTCCCCCATGGAAATCTCTCAATTACTTCCGTCTACAACATGTATTTTGTTTTCACAGTATTATACTTCCTCCTGGAAAAAGTCTTGAAATCCGATAATTCCATGCGTCAGCACGAGCGAAAAGAAGTTTGCTTCCTTTAATTAGGAGAAACCGAATCTGTTTCATCATCGAAGCGAACTCAATCTTACACCACCAACGGTATATCTCATTTCACGGCTTTCGATGGGCATCAGGAGCGGAAGATGATCCCGTCTCGATACTACAATGCATCTCGCAGGCGAAAAATGCGAAACACCTGGATCTGGAGGCGAAGGAGGCGCGCTCTCGCGAGGTGATAAAGTCAATCCGGACATCGGCGGCTAATGGATATTCGTCGTACGGGGATCCCGGCAGCGGGAGCATTGACCTTCAATAGAACGCGCTCGCCACGAAAGTGAATTATTCCCTTAAACCTTGCGGTGCAATAGCACGCGACTTTCTCCTGAAATTTCTTGCGATTCAATATGCGGACGTTAGGATGAATTCCTTTACGGTTCTGCTCGCGGTTTACTGTTTGCATCCAGCTTTTTTGTTTGGTTCTTTCAACAGAAATGGTTTCAAATTCAGCTGCAGTGGAAAGTTTCTTGCGACGGATTTGGTTTGCTTAAGTTGTCTAAATAAAGGACATGAAGAAAAGTTCGAAATTGACCAACTGAGAGAAATTCGTCTTGATCTTCTGCAGGAACTGCTGAAATAGGATGTACTTCAGGCAAACAAATGGACAGACATTAACCACCTTTGATGAGAGTCTCTACAGCAGTTTGACCAGAAACATTGGTAGACATTTGTTAGCCTGAGGAGGAGTTTCAGGACCTTCAATCCCAACGCTAAAAAGTCGACGAAACGTGTTTCGAGGTGTTGGGACAATGAGGAATGCCGCACAAAGGCCGCAAAAATGCGCGAACAACATATGCGTGCAATTTGGAAACCGCAGTTCGGGCCGCGCTGAAAGAGCCGAGGTCTCCGCAACGGAGGAAATGGATTGCGAAACGTCTCGGGCTGAATGGTATATTGAGAATGCCGAGTCGAGTCCTCGTGTGCCATTAAAGTCAGCGTTACAGGAATCTGGAAAATATGACCGCGTCGGATCGCGAGCGCCAACCTCGGGCGTTATTCCTCGAAGGGGTTCTGCCGAATGAGATATCGAAAATGGCGCGCAAATGGCGCGTGTCGCCCGCTTTATTGCCGCATCGTACATTGTTTTCTGAGCTATTGACCTTCTTCAATTACTTCTGTCGGAGTTTCCGTCTAACCCAGAAATCTAAGTCCCTCCCAAAACAAAATTCTCAGGATTTTACTAATAGAAGCCTTTAGTCAACGATATTATGTTCGCAGTCCTCGAAGAAGTTTGGCTCTTTTGGTGGATTTCCTTTTGCAAGGAACTTACACTAAAGAAACATAAAACTTAAGGTATATCGATGAAAACTGAAAATGGACGGTGTAAAGCTAAACCATCATGTTGACTCTAAAATATTTCTTGGAGTAAACTAAGGAAACTTTGTGCTTTGAAAGAGGTTATATTATATTTTGTTGTGGAACTAAGTAAACAAACAGAAAGGATAAAACAAGACGAAAACCATCTTTCCCTATGACCTACTAAGTCCTTCAAAATATATAATCCAAAATATACTTTTATTCACCTAAAATGTTCTCTTCAAAGAAATACGCTGATTTAAGACTACACAAATCGTGCCGTCTTCAGTACTCCATCAATTCTAAGTTCGACAAACATCTGCGATGAAAGCTACATCCTAATTGACCTTGCACGATGCCCATCGGATAATCCCGACGGAAACCCGAAACCACAAGCCCCGTTAGTCGCATTATTCGGCGAACATCTCGTCTAATTTTCAATGGTAAACCAAACGTAGAGGGCGCAGCGCACAATGCAATAACGAGTGCAATCAAAGGAACCGGGCTGTCGTCTCGGATTCAAAGCTTTGTGTCGCGCGGATGAAAACGTTGACAATAACGTCGGCTGCAGTGGCTTTTTATGGTCCGCAATCGTGGCGCGGCGGAAGGAAATCCCCTGTTCGTGCAACAGATTCGCTGGTTGGATCGATGCGTGCGCGCAGTGTCCGACGTGGCATTCCGCGTCGAGTATCCGTTTAGCCGCGGATACTTCTGGACCGTCGTTTCAACGGAGCCAAAAGTCCAGAATTAGTCGGGATATTCAGGATCGATGGTTTCTGGCAAAAACACTCGTTGGAGAGTGGTTATCTGGAAAAGAAACTATCATTTCTTTTCTCCAGATCTCTTTACCAAATTTATAGGTTTGGGGAAGGAGTGGTCGGAAGACGAGCAGCCAGCTAGAATTTCAGAAACGTTTTAGTGAGCTTAATTTCCTCCCCTGCGACCGACTCATTTGAGTCCGGAAATCGGACAGATTGGGAAGATGGAACAGTTCGCTTCGACGTTTGCAAAGGAGAGAAAAAGAAATGGTATCCTGGAGGGATATATAAACAGGATTCGCTGGAAACACATGTGGATCGACTTTCACTATGTCAATATTGTTTTGGGGAGGAAGAAGGGAGGGTGGAAGTGGGACGATTGGAAGATAAGACAATGTCTGGTTTTGTGTATCACATACTGACTTCCGGAAATTGTCCTTTTGGAGAAGAATTGGATTCCTTGGTTAGGAAGATTCAACCTGTTTTGTTGGTATTCTTCCTGACTCGTAAAATAAATTGTGGCCGAAGTAAAGGGCAGTTAGCGCGACAGTATAACCTGTTTAATCGAGAGAAGCACTTACCAAAGTCTTCATGAGCGCGCTTAATTCTTTAGTAACCACGGCAAATTTAAGAAAAGCAGCGCCGATGTCCGGTTCCTGTTCTTTGAGTGCAGCATCGCCCAATCTTTCCAAGGCGCGGCCCAGGTAAACCTCATTATCTACGTGTGCTGGAAGCAAAATTGCAAATCCTTTTTCAGTCAAAGTTGTATAATTGCGTTAACCCGTGCAGTCGCGCGGCACAACACTCATGCATTCAATTAGGCGTCGGAAGAGACTTAAACCAATTTCTGGAGAGTGGCGCAAAGTGTCACAAGACAATGTTTTAATAAGCAATTTCGTTCGACAATTAAATTTACTTTTTACAATATCCAGTGTGTTGCAATGGAGGTATGTATCTAATTAAAAAATGATTTTCGATCTGATGAATAAAATTAGAAATAAAATCTTGTAAAAATAAAATCTCTGAAAAATACTCTGAAAACTTCTGTAAATCTCTTAATTCCTCCGAAATTCTCTGAAAATCTCCGTATTCCAGAGATTTTTTAATTTATCAAATCAAACATTGTCAAATGGAGTCGCCACAAATAAAAATCTACAAACTACATAAAATCAACTCCGAAATTCACAACCTCGTTTTATTCATACTCAACATTCCTCTGATTGCATAAAAATTGTATCATTAGGAGTACAGTTGTTTGGAGTAGATTTTCATCAGTTACGTCATTGCAATCTAATCGTTTCAGTCTTAATTACACCCAAAATGCGCCTGCAAATACAACGCGTATCGTGGCTCGGTATTTCACGTCGTTAAATATTTATAATTATATAAATTGCTCGCAACGAATTGATATTCAATAAAATGTTCGGTTTTTAACATTCGAACGTGGAAATGGAGCCAGTTTCAAAAAGGCCGACGAGGAAAACGTCTGAAACGTTAAGTAACTCGTTGAATAATCAAGATAAATGCGTGGTATATTAGATCACACGCTGTTTGCGGCACTTAGCGGCGAGTGCGGTACATCAATTCGCCGAATTAGGAGAGGTCAACGAGATGGCCGGCACGTTCGGCCTGCACTGGGTCAGTGTGCTGTAATCATTTATTTCCGTGGTCCGTGTCTCATTATCAACAAGTTACGATTCATTCCCGATCATTTTCGTGTCGGGAACAATTGACGTATTAACGCTCCCTCGACTCGTAGCATTTTGCATGCATTATTACTATCTCGGCTTTGCATGTAGGCCTAATCTTGGGAAAGCATTAAGATTAGTCCATTTTTTATTAATAAAAGCAAAATTTATGGAAACGATATTGTTTATCTGATAAATTAATATTTTTTGTTCGAAAACTCGATTTTACTGCTGTTCCATGCGATAAGATGGATAGTTGTATAATGTTTCTCAAATTTATAAGGCAAATGGTATTTTTTCCAGAAAATAAAACAGGAAAATTGGCTTATCATAACATTACAGGTTTATTATTGAAACTACATGCTTATAAGAAACATGTTTTTATATGTATTCATGACTATGATGGATGGATTACAAAAGCAAGTTAAATATTTTTAAATGGGTTGTAATGGAAGGGAATATGAATTGTGTAGAGGACAAAGCTTGAATGACTTTATGCTTTTTCAGTTGAAACTTTTACGATTTAGTAATTTAGTTTCATCTCACTCTACAAAGTGAGATGAAACTTATGAAGTTTATTTAGTTTATTTTTTCTTGATTGAAAATCGATAAATCTCCTAAAATACGATCAATACATGAGAAAACATTTCTCTTTCTCTACTATTTCTGTTTCTCTACCATGTCAACAAGAAGGCAGATGAGACTTTGATAGATTGCGGAATATATGTTTTAATCCCTTACTGGAAGAATAAAACGATTATCTGGATTTACATTCTTTGATAGCTGAATTGGTTTGAAAATGATTATCTTTTTCTTTCATTCTGAATTATATTAACATTAAAACCGTTTCAACCCTGATTCTATACATGTAATTTCATCATCTTTATTCATATGACAAAATTCATTTTAGTGTCATCTTAAATTATAATTTATTCTAACAGAGGAAAGTATAAGCTAAAGAATATAAACTAATTTGGAAGATTTTCTGTGTTTATGAAGTCTCAGAGTGTTTCAAACATTTTTTCTTAATTCAGCCAAACCTAGACTCTTAACTTTTATATCCATATTATTATTTTATAAGTATTTCGATCACGTAATATAGAAACCGGTTTTATACTGCGACCCTAATTCAAACGTGACCTATTTTGAATGTCTCAAAAAATTAACACACTCTTTTCTTTTAATTTTTATGCTATGACTAAAAAGACAAACGTTACCAAACAAAGTTGATTTTGTAATTTGTTTAAATAGTTTATTAAATGTATATATGAAATTGCACTGGAAAATTGACCAAAGTAGTACTCTTTCTGTCTTTTTTTAACATTAAAAATGTAAATTTTAGAAATCTTTGTCTCAAAATTAGGCTTAATATGGCACATAAAAGTGAACATGGACCTATCCCTCATACAAAAAAATCTCATTTCTCCAATTATTATTTTTTAAAACAAACTCATTTTGCAATAACACCCTTTAAAAAAACTCCACCTTGAAAACCATTAATTTTCCCTCCAATTTTACCAATCCCACCCTCTCTCCAACTCAACTTCCAAATGTTCTCAACCCCATAACTACCCCACTAATTAGACCCAAATAAAGGACCTGATCTCGCGCCCAAAACTCATTAAATCGTGTCGCTCGAAAACACAAAGGCTTCCTGAAATAGACTCGCTTATAAAAAACTCGCGCTCGGTTTTTCCAGCGGAAAAGAGCGAGACGTAGGTTCGGCTCGTAGGTAGCATTGTGCGCGATCTCGAGGGGTCACGGCGGCCTGCTTCGGCAGACGGGCGGCCCGAGCCGGACGGCCTCGTGTCTGCAACTAGACAGATCGATTTTCCTGGCGCCAGCTGTGCGCAAAGACTCATCGCTGCCGTTCGATCGCTCGCGCGTTGCTTCCTTCCTGACTCGCATTTTTGCGCGCTCATCGTCACGCCACGCTTCATTCCGGATTTTGACTTAATGGCCCCGCGTTTTGCCATTTTTCATCCAGACAATCGTTCCATTTCGAGCACGCGTTTATTTATGAATAAATGTAGAGACTGCATCTTTTTTAGCTTAATGGAGGTGAAGTTTCGGTGATGGTTTTGGAATCCTTATTGCACTAGAATATAATTATTTTTTGCATTTCGACTGAAGAGATAAGTCATACTTAAATTAATATTGATAATTAAAAAAAATTTTTGAGGAAAATCAGGTTGGAATTAGAGGAGTATCGTATTTTTTCAGCATTTCACGTGATTTGTGTGACAGATGTCTGGAGAGGAAAATCAGTTGAAAATGGGGCTGGAAAAGCTGACTGGTGAAGCAGATTTTAAGAGCACGCTCGGGTGCTCGAGCGAGTTCCTGTATGCCAGTTTAGAATCACTTTTGTATTCACACGGCGTTAACTTGAATGCAAATGTTTTATTCCAGTACGTATCCTGTACTTTTCACGTGAAATCCATTGATTTCGCGTAACATATTGTCTCGTGAACCGTAAATTATTGCGGGACTCCCGTTGGAAACTGCTGGAAAATTGTTCGTATAAATTTCGCCGGCTAAAACTTCCACCCGTTAACCGCCAGTATATCACTCAAGCGACCGCAAAAATGTTGACTTATCAAATGTACAACCCTACTTAAAACCATATCTTTGTACATAACCGCCTTGCATAACACGTTACCCAAGTGACCATAAATTCTGCACACCATTTTTCCGCAACGGCCTACTTCGGCCATTAAAACGTCCGCCGAAAAAAGTTCAATTTCGTTACAAAAGTGGCTCGATGCAGCCGACCAAAAGTGCCGACCAAAACACACGCCGCCGATGATTGCGGCGTGTTTGCACGGGAGTAATGAAACTCGCGGTTTAAAAATGAAAGTATTACACATGTGGCATTAATTAACATAATGCGGCGTAATTAAATCGTGACGTGATAATTAATTTAATTAAATCCTTTCCTCGCGAGCGTTGCGCCGGCGAATAGCGGTGTTGGCGTTAAACGCCCTTTCTTTTCCCGTCGCGCGAGTTATTCAATTCCATTCCACCGGGGCACTCCGAGAAGCGACAACAGCCATCCGAGCGACTCACCGTTCCCCGAATTGTGTATTGCCTTGATTGCTTTCTTCAGCTTGGTCAGACCATCCCGGTCGAAGTCCAGTGTCTGCAAAAAGGATATACAATTGTTAGGTTTAAGGCAGCAAGTTGTATAAAAGTAATTCGAATGAATAAAAATAGAATTTTTGAAAAAAAAAAGTTTTGTTATTTGCAACCTAAATGGCGAATATCGATGATTTTTGTCAGAATGATATTTTAGTACGGAAGTGGCTATTCGCACCGCAGAGAAGACTAGAGTAAACGAGAGTAAATGAAAATTTTTGTTTAAGATTTCAGACTAATTAAAAGGTGACAAGTTAGTTGAAGTAAATAAATTAAAGTAAGGGGGAGTAAAAGAGGGAGTAAACGAGAGTAAACGAAATGTTTTTTTTTTAAGATTTCAGACTCATAAAAAGGTGACAAGTTAGTTAGTTTAGTTCGTGTCTTTAAATTATTCCAACTGGAATTCGCGAGAATCCGAAGTTAGTTCGTTTAGTTAGTTTTTTAAAACTTGGTTACTCTATTTACTGTCTTATTTATTCTCGTTTACTCTAGTTACATTTACATTAATTTACCGCGGTTTATTAATGTCCTTTCAGTATTTTGTTCTTCTGACACTAAATAAAAGGTAAATTAGGTGTAATCTTAGAATTTGTTTCCACCCATTTTTTATAAATATATACTCGAAAATATTCACCATTTTAAAACTTTGGCACTGTTCGTTTAAGGTGATAAGTCAGTGCTAAAGTCACGGAGTTTGTGTCTTTTTCGTTAATTTAATTTTCATTAATTTAGTATTCATTAATTTAATGAATTAATTTAGTATTCATTAATTTCATTAATTTAGTAGGTCGAGTTTAATCTTGTAACGAAATCAATCAATTCCTTGATTATAGGAAAATGTAATTCTATAAACAACTCCATTTTTATAGTCTATTTTCGATCAAAGTTTGTTTCTCAGGATTGTGTTAACTTCGAAAATGCGAAACAAGCTTTTAGAGATAAGCTATTATAAAAATCATGTTTGTACGTTTCACAACATTCTTCCACAGTGAGAAAATTGACTGATCTTATTTCAAATCTATCTATAAATCAACTTCTAAACAAAATTAAATAAAAATACACTAATCTAGTAACTTATGAGACGATTCACCTTAATGTATAATTAAGCGTTTTCGAATAATGCCTTATATTTTGATGAATTTCCCAAAGTAGGTTTTGGGAAATTCAAATAAAAAATAATTTTTGTCTATTTTCGGTACATTTGTTACTAACAGTGAATATAATATGTCAAATTTGAAGTAAATCAATAATAATTGTGTGAGAAAAAAAGACCGAAATATTTGTTTTGTATACAAAACAAAATGTGCAAACAAGCACAATTTATAACCGTTCACAAAGTATCAAAAACTGCAATAAAAAACATTTTGTAATATTTTTTCTTAAAAATAGGTCTCATTGTCTCAATTTCAAAAGTCCCCAATTACAATTACTGTGTAACCTTCGGGATTTAAGAAAATAGATACCACTGCCTCATCTTCAACCGAGAAGTGAACCTCACCTCTGAAGGCTACCAAATTCTAAACACTGCAATCTCAGAGAGCTGAATAGTAGTTTCGTCTCTTTTTGTCAAATATGCCACAACTGAAGTTGACACAAGTTCTCCTATTTCCATTCCTTTTTCGTCGGGTACAAACAACGTAAATACCGATTGACTCTATCTAACTCTTTGGAGAACGGTTGACCCAGTGAAATGTAGGAACGGCGAATCTAAATCCCCGCTCGAGCCGCGGAATAAGATCGGTGGGATTTTTGCCGGGCAATTGGTATTCACGCGATCGAGCGCCGGAGACAAATCGCTCGCTGATTTATTCGCCGAATTAGCATCACTTTGCAATGTACGCGCAAAACAATCCAATTAATGCAGTTAGTTACCATCGGAAGGTACGTTACGAATTCTGACACCCAATTGCGCGTATTTCAAACGTTGTCAGCGCGCGGCGTACGTGATTTATGCGCCTGTTGTTATTTCTTGTTAGCGTGCCTTGTTACGAATATTGCGCGAGGAATTTTTGCGCGATATTGCCTGTTACATCTCTCGTTACACCAATAAAACTGGGCGTGAAAAAAAATCTGCTACAGAATCCATGTGGCTGACGTTATCAATGCCGCCTGGTTACCAACTCACACACATACACATATCTACACAGAGATACGTGAATATTTATTTGCACTCGTGCACGGATTTGTCTGAACATAATATATTATGCCTGTAAAGTCGTACATTTTATTATAATACGTTGAATGCAGATCGACATAATTTGTAGGTTAAAATGCATTTAGAAAATTAAAATTCGTTTAAGTATTTTCGAATACTAAATTCAAACCTGTGGCAAATCAGGTTCGTGATAGCAAATTTGATTGACATTTTCGACTAATTGACACGCGGTGAAGCTCGTTTTGCGCGCGAAATTGAGCTGCGCGGAAATGGCGATTAAAATGCAGGGTAAATAATATGCAAACAAAACGGGTTGGACCGACGTAAATTATTGATGCCGGTCATTCGTTAATGGTACGTGGCCGCAATGATAACGGCTACACTGTCGCTCGACGATAAATTGTCTAAATGCACTAAACACGCGACCGTTAATTGTCGAATCTCTAATTGGAGAACGACTGTTTTGCGACGTGATTCTCGGGTGGCAGAGTTTTCCGTGCCAATGACATAGTCACTTGTCGAATGGAATTTAATTGTCCAGGTTCATCTCTAATTTGGACTTCTTAGTCAGTGTAATTACTAAATATTTCCAAATACCAGATACCACTAAGAAATTCTAATATAAATTGTATCAGGTAGACTTATCTTCAAAACAGTGTCTAATTAACAATCTTTTTACTGTTAACTGTTACTTTTAACTAGAGACAATTTATTCAAATGATATACTATCAAATGACACAGTAGTGTCTATGGCCAAGTGCAAAAACGGATGTATTCCTTCTCAGATTAGATACAGCGAACAGGTAAACCCATTTCCCCATTACAAGACAAATTGTATTTCCACTTAACAACGACAAGTTTTCAACTGAACATCGGTTAACCCAAACCAACAAAAAGCACTGCGTTTTTAAACCATTCGTCATTCCGGTTGTAAAATCAGGATTCCTGACGAGTCGATAAAGCTTTAGCAACATTGTAGCAACATCGTAAGTTTCACGCGGCCGTAACGACGTGACAAATAAAAAAAGGCTGACACCGTATTTTGTCCGGCGCGTTAAATTGGGCAATAAATAAACAATAAGATAAGAGGGAGCTTCGCCAAGGTCAAACTCCAAACAGGTAGGTCGCGCGACCGACACTGACCTCGCGTAATTTTGGTTCGCATGGCCAATTGACTATTACGATCATGTCAGCGAGCAAAAGAAACGGAGCGAAACAAGAGGAAAAAGTTGACGGCCCGCAGAGAGAAGTGAGGGAGGGAGAGTTGGGTCTGAGAGAGACAGTGATAGGGTGGGGAGAGAGACGGTCGCGCCAAAACAGGTTTCGTTTTGTTCGCGCGCTTTTTCGCAAGGCGACGTTGAATTACAATCGGCGAAATGACGGGGAAGACGAAATTGTTAATAATGCATTGCGTTTTTTCCCGTTTTAATTGCGGCTGCGAAGGGTTCATCATTTTTCGCATCTGTGCCGCATTGTTTTTGTTATGGTGGCAAACAGAGGACGCAATTGTTTTTATTATGGTGGCAAACAGAGGACGCAACATGACAACACAGGCCGGTGTGTTTGTAATCCGGTGATAATCTGGGTGCCTTGTACCTTAAACCATAAAAACAATGGTTTTCTCAATAACCGAAAGGAATAAACAAAGAAAATAATAACTCAACGGAATGCGACTCGTCAGCGGTATATACAAACACAATTTTTACGTTCCCGGAATAACCGGTCGACAGCTGATAATTCATATCGACACTTTTCGCCTCCCTTTGTTGATTCAGCGCGGCTATCTTGCAACAACACGCGATCTTGCCAATCGAACTCCGTCCAATTATTTAAACGAATTCGTGCAGATGCCAAAGAAGCGAGCACCGCTTTCCCCGGGACTCCCGCGATCAAGTTTATGCATTTTTATGCAAGAATAATAACAATGTTATCCGCGCAATCACGATAGGATCTCGCGGTAAATTTGTAATTGGCTTACGTGCGATATCTCGCATCTGCGCCAATGGACTATCTGCCTTGCGCTATACAAAGTCAATTATAAGTCAAGATAAAGCCGGGAGAAATCGTGACGCCATTCAGCGGATCCGCCCGGACGTGAATTTTGCCGTTTTTTACCTATATTTTAACCTCAAACATAATAACGCACACGGGATGCCGGAAAAATTTCGATCTGTTTGAAACTACACCAGCGCCATCTCTAAGGAACTAGTGATAGCGATATTAACGAAATATTGTGAAAGCAATAGAATTGTCGTTAAGAAATAATTAATTAAAGACGATTGGGAGTAATAAAATCATATTTGAAATAATTATAAATTGTGTATAATGTCTAAATTTAAATTAAAGTAAATAAACCATTTACCCTATCCCTGGTGTTAATTTTGTCCGTCTAGATGTCACTTTCGTAGCTATTTTAACCTATAACTCTAGCTATTTTTTATTTTTGTACGCAAAAATGTCGGGAATCTCAGATAAGCTGAGTATCACGCTATCGGCAGGTTCATTAAATTCAAATCGACGAGCGATTCGACGTTTTGTCCACGTTTGTGTTTTTTTCCTCGATTGTATCCACAGCGCACAACATTTCATAACAGCGTCAATTTACGGCACCATTGTTTATTTTGCTTCGCGAAATTCCGCGAAAAAGCCGACGACCAATCGTTCTTCCTTGTTTGTCAACAAAAACGACGTAACAATTGTACACCGAATGAGAACGTCTGCGAGTAAACAAACGTACCCTGCCGTGCTGCGGATGTAAACACAACATCACTGTTGCAAGGTCGCGCGGACCTTTTCGTTTGTTTTGGTTGCGCCGGGCGTAAACGAGCGTCAAAGCAGGCGCAGGTAGGTGCCTATCGGCCCGACGACGACTGATTCGACTTTGGCCGAGTGCCTCTGTTTATCTCTCCCGACTTTTTGTTCGAGTATCGCCAAGATAATCTCAGGTAAAAACTCCGTGACGGTAATTACGAGGCTTTTTGTATCGGGCGCGCTTATCGTGTTTGCGGTCGGTAAGTCGGCCCGTTTTCGGGTCCTAACCGGGTAATTGATATTTACAAGGAATTTCGAAAAACAAAACATTGCGAGCGCCGCCTTCTTTCGACAACCGAAACCAGAATCTTCCGAAGAGTCGTAGATTAAGCGACCATTGCCTACAGCGCCAGTTTCGTGGAGAAAACTGTAACTAATAGGCCGAAAAAACCAAACTCATTATATATTTTCTAAAGTAGTTTTATAACTTTTAATTAAATGTCTTCAGTAAATCTTAATATAGTTATTAATGACATTTACATTTTTTGTACTTGGCCAGAGACACTACCGAGTCATTTTAAACAAGTTTGCCCAAAACTTTGGTCAGAGGCGCTGCAGTCGTTTTAAAAACTTCTTTAATCTATCTGTCGAATTGCGCGTTCGATGTGCAACCGAGACGATCACGGAATGCAAATAAACGCTCGCGCGAGGCGATAACGGTGGCGCGCATTTTGGCCGCTAGATGGCTCCGGTGTGGCGACCTCACGACTGGGTTGGACACGGTGAAAATCACTCGACGACGGTCGCGTTCGATCGGCGAGTGAAAAAAAGGGTGTCAAAAGAAAAAAATAAAACGTGTCGATTTATCGGTCGACGGAGCTTGGATTTTCGCGGTGCGCGCGCCTAATTGTGTGCTAAGTATCGAGTTCCAGTTGTTCGGGTGCTTTCGAACTCGCGAGAGGCGCACCTCGTTCGGCGCGCGCCGAGGAAGGGAGAAACGAATGGAATTTCTGCGTTCGGCCTTGGTAGGTCGTTTGTGTCTGAAGGCGTCGTTCACGTCCTGCACGCTCCTCGAAGGAGATATATTTGATAGCGCGAGATAAGCACAAGGGCGGGATTCACGAAAATGAAATTCGCTTGACAATGAAGTCGTTGTCGGAGATGTGTTTGCGTTTTTCTGAAGATAAACAAGTTGGGTTGGAATTGGGGAAAGAGAGAAAAAAGGTGGAAATTGCGGCTTTGAGTTGCGAGGAATGCTGCGAGTTAACGGAAGAATTCGAGACTGGCAATGACGTAGTTTGGGAAATTGTGTACTGACGCGATTACGGAGCGTTTGATGGGGGTATTTAGGAGAAGAATTGGAAAAATTGATTGAAGCTGGTACGCGTCCGGGAGTATCGGAAATAGATCAGATTTGGTGGACTTTGAAAGAGGAAATTCACACGACTATTTTTATATAGACTCCATTTATGGCTCGTAAATCTAGTCACGTTAATAAAGAAGTATGTTGCATTTTTAACGTTCCCCGAAAGTTAATGTTCTCGTTCGGATGTTCGAAGTAAATTGAATCTGATCATTTTTCAAGCTTTCCATTTTTCAAGCTTGCAAAATGTTTAAGGCATTTGAATAATGTATCGTGTGAATGGAAGATTATTCAGAAGTGAGAGTAATAATGTAATGAGGGAGATGAATTTGTTTCAGCTGCCTTCGTCGAAATTAGCTCGATTTATTTCACTCATTTTCACGGGAGTAATTAATTTCCATTACATTCTGCGATTAAGCAAATTAAAATCAAATTATTACAGTAAATAACTTAGTCATAATGGCACATTCTATATTCGCACCAGAGTGTTATAAATGTTAACTCGTTGAAGCCATTCCAGTAAATTGACCAATCAGCAACGCAATTCTGGTGTCCATTCCCGAATTTATCGCGCGACTAGAATTTAGTGACTCATTTACTATGAATGTCGAAAAGCACGTAGTTTTAATTAAAAAATCCACGAACGCTCAACGAATGTCAATGAGACTCGGCGATTGACATTTCAGAATTCATCGCACGGTGATCGTAACGAATGGATTCACTTCTTTCTGCCCTTTCTTCGGAATCCATTTCATTTGCATCGTTTTGTTCGTTTGTGACAAAAAAGTGACAAAGCGTCGCATCATTCACATGTTTCTCAGCTTTCCTGAGTGTGACTCACGGGGCCGTTCAAGGAATGAATTTCCGCCCGATATTACGCCGTCTTTGTCTTTCCCGAGGAATTTCAATTCCACCCGGTGCCATACTTAATCAACAATAAAAATATCTCGCGCGAACCGGCCGATGTTCGTACTTATCGGGTCAGCTCGCAGCGCCATCTTTGGTTCAAATTCATCGTCGAATTCTTTCGCGCGACACTCGAGCATTTGTTTGCACGCGCAACCGAGCAATTTCCAGCTCAATTTCTATTTAATTGTGCGGGTTCGTTTCCTCGTTATCCCACATTCCACACAATCGCTGACATTCATATGTATAAGTTTCCCGAGCAATTTGCACTCAATGCAACCTTTTTCTCGAAACCTATTTAAGTAATGAATTACTTCATTAGGAGGCGCGGATATTGTATCAAGTGGCACTGACGCTTTGTTGTTATTTATGAAATGACATTTAAGTAAACAACGGCACAATGGCCCATATAGCCTGACAAAGGAACGTCTCTATCAACGCGAGGTCGTAGTTTCTCGAGTTCAACCTGAAAAGACTTTCTTTTTTCTTTTTAACTCACAGTTCTTCTATGTTGCTTCTTTATAAATCGGGAATAAACGTAGTCCAAATCGACGGCGTATGATATATCTTTTCCACGTCATTTGATGAACAATTCAAATGAAATTGTCTGTGGAAGTAGAAATTTCATGAATTCCTCTTTCAAAGGTTAAAGGTCGTACTGAAATGTTAGCTCGTTGGGGTCTGTCTGGGTATAGACGATGTAAAAGGTTTTTACGTATTCTGGATTAATTATAGTATATTGGGAAACTAGCGGAGATAATAATTTCTCATGAGTTAGACAGTACTTTGTAGTATATTCAGAAAACTATGACTGTTATTTGAGATCTTTTTGATTTAACAGCGATTTTCCATTAGTAAAAAGTGGCCATTTTTTCAGGCAGAGGTAATTTTTTATACTGATAAATGTTGTTTTTTCTCTAAAAAAAGCATTTGCTGATGTTCACTGCCATTATGTCGTACTAAATGTAAAAAAGAGAACTTTCTTAAAGTAGACTGAGTGGTGAAATTCACTTTTACACATTAGGTGTAATCTTTACATTAGTATAGTCAGAGAAAGTTCTTGTCGCCAAATCACTAAAAAAAATTTTCAAAATAACTACTTGTCACAAAATTCTTGCAAAAACTGTAATTCTAGTATACACTCAAAAATTAAAGACTATTTTGCAAATAGTCGGAAAAATACGCTTTTTCTCTTTTTAGGTCAAAAGTACCGAATTCTATCTCTGCAAATATTCATGTATCAGAAAATCGATTTTACCAACCATAAGGATGGGCACCGGTAAAAAAAATTGCTACAAAATTGGGATACTGCTCTAATAAATCGATATCACTTCAATGATAAAATCTCTACTCAATATTGCTTAGATAACAAAATAATTGAATTAAGCAATAAAAACACTCAGCCGAAACTTTTTCCCCTAAATGTCCCGACTGTCCATTCAAAGTATCGAACCGGCCTATGAAATGGAAATCACTCCGGCAATGATATAACGATCGTTACGTTGGCTTACGCATAACACGTAGCCGGCGACTTCCGGAACACGAGTCATTGCGTCAAGTGGTGCGCGCGTCTGCGGATATCCGCGGACGGCACCGCGTCCCGGCCGGGCGCGCGCGGCCCACGAAAATAAGCAGCCGTCTATTTTCGCCGGCTGACCCCAGACAATCAAACGCCGCCCGAATTATTACGGTTTGTCCGTTATCGCGTCCGCCGATCGCCATTCATTCTATTTTCGGCGCAATCGTCCGATCGGCTGCTGCTTTTGTCTTACCCTATCATTACACTTGCGTCGAAATATGCGGGATCGGTTGCAAGGATAACATTCCAGAGAAAAGTTAATTTCAAACAAAAATGTTGCTTTTTATTTAAGCCGCAAATCGGATTAAATCATCGAATCATAAAAGAGTGTTTTTTTGTTATCGCGTTTTAATATAAAAAAATTAAAGTGACGAGTACTTCGATTATTTGTTTTTATATTTTTTTTCTTAAGTTTATTGGTAAACTTAAGGGGTCGTATGTTTTAAAATCAAATTTAAAAAAGGGAATAAACAGAAGCGACTTTAAAAACAAAACACGAATGAGTCGGAAAGATAGTAAATCAAAACATAAACATAGCGAGAAGAGGACTAAAATAAAAGGATCACTGATCAAAACAAAAACAAATTACAAAAACAAAATACAAAATGGAAACACGAAAATCTAACCAATGCATTTCACCTTGAGCGTGGTATTTGGAAATAGGAGAATTCATGAATGGAAAGCGAACGTGCTTATTAAAGCAATGTTTATGTTTTTGCCGACGAGCGAAATGCCGGAAATTATAGATGAAAGAGCGAGTACAACGCATCATTAGCAATTGCGTGGCGGCGATAAGCAAGCATTAAGGTAGCTAATCCGTATCCCCCATATCACACAGCATTTGATGAAACGTACATATGCTGTACTATTGTACATAAATAGTCTTATTGGTTAGGTTATGTGCAAAAAGAAGTAAGTCGCTGATTCAGCGGCGCTGAATAAATAGTGAAGAAAATGCTGTATGAATTCATGAATAAAGTTCATTGCCTGAATGGCAATCTGTGACAGTCTTTCGGAGACATTATAAAAAATAACACATAGAAGTAAGTGAAAATCAAATACGATAATTTTTTGAATTAAAGTGAATTAAGGTATAAAGCTTGTAAGATATAAAGCTAAGTTACAAAAAAATGCATATTGACAATGAACTATTAATTGAGAAGTTGCAAAAACAAAATTTATAAGTATTGAAGAAATCGTAAAAAATGTATCAATAAATCGTAGAAAATGTAGCGTAGTTTTATTAATGAAAATTTAGCATTTCATTAATAAAACTACGAATAATCAATTGCTGAAATAAAATACATGGTTACCAGCCTAAATCCTGAACGAATATTGATATCTTTGGTTAATTCAGTGATATTCTGTACAAAATTGACAAAACTCGTTCATCACTTTCACAGAATTGAAGCTGGTAACCCATTTTTTAATTTTAGTTATAAATTACTCGTAGTTTGATGAACAATATATTAAAGTTTCAACAAGTTGTTAAGTTGTAAATATTTTTCCATTTGATTATATAAGTTTGTCCTTGCTCAAACTGATTTTCTACCTTAAATAAATCATTTTGTTTTCAAACTTAGAGAGATAAATACACATTTTATGATATCTTTACTTATCGTTACTTTACATTAATTAACATAATAGGGAGCGTCCATAAAATACGTTAGCTTTTCATATACGTGCGTCTTTGTTTACCTACAGTAAAAATATATTTTCATCCTGCTTTCACAGCGAACTTTATGGATGACTTTTATTAATTTCCATGATTACCCCTTAATTAAACAGTATAATTTTACCATATTCCTATAATCATTCCCTTAAATGTCCACAGAACATTATATTAGTTTTTCATTGATATCTGAAATTTATTTTTGGAGATATTTGAATAAATTAACCATTTAATACAGATTTCCCTGTACCCTCCAAGTTTTTATGGCCAAGGCTAGTATTAAATCTTTAATATAAAAGTAAAATTAAAAATAACACGATAATAGAATTGTCATATATTGGCAGATGATAGCCCATCAGTTTTCTGAAAATATGTATTATCATATTTTCAGTATTACCTTGTTTCACGACTGTACTTTAAGGTAGTTCTTACACGAAGGGCCGGATATTTAGGACACAAAAAATGATTATTGAAATTACAATTAATTCTTTTTGGTGATATCGTTAATAACATGATTCTTGATGTCATTCAAATATTTCTAATATTAATAAGTATAAAAAAATATTAATAAATAATGAAATCTAAAGATTTGTTAAAATCTGCTTTCTAAATAAACTGTTTATGTAATTGATAGAATTGCCAAGTCAATTGTCTCGAATTTCTCCAAGTGAGTGTTGAATAAAAATTGTGTACTTATCCATACAAAAAATTCGCAACAAAATTCTCTAAAAATACATTATTATTCCAACAACAAATTATTCCTTCGCCCCCTTAAATGTACGGCCCTGGACAATAGAGCTACCTTAAGAAATCAAAATCATCGGCGCGAGTCACACACGCGTGATGCGAACTGCAATCGCGAGCGCGATTGCCGGCCGCTCCTTCGTCGCCGCCCCGAATCCGCATTTCCATCATCAATTTATCACGTCGGCTCGCAACACTCGCGCTGACCTCTCTATTGAAACTTTGGCCGGCGAGTGGGGCCATCCAATATGCATGAGTCCGGTGGGAACGGGATCAAAGTTTTCGCGCTCTTGAATCGCCGCGGGAAAAATAACGCGGAACCGATGCAACGGGCCGCCGAAAAGCCGCCGCAAAGGCTACGCGGAAGAACGCGGCTTAGCCTGAATAAACATGAAACTGTCGCGGGCGCTCAAACGCGACGACATATCAACGCCCGCCGATCGAGTAATTAAATTTGAATGCATTTAAAATAACTCGGGTCGCGCCGGCGTGATACGCGCTTTTCCCGTCACACTTCCTGCTCGCATCTCATTGCGCGTCCATTTGCTTGGAAATTCGTAAACAAATGCTCGGCCGAATTAATTGCACCGGGGATTCGTTTCACGAGCTATTTTCAGAATCTTTTGTATGTTGATAAGTCAGAAAAGTGAAATTATATATGCATTATAGCAATTTATATATATTTTACAAATAAATGATATATATATAAACACAAATTATAAATTAAATAATAATAAATAAACTGAGAAAAAAAAACTAATTTGCGAAAGCTCCGAAAAATGTGTAGATATATACATATATAATATAATATATAAAATAGATATATATAATTAATTATACATAATTAAAAATAATAAGTGAGTACTGAAATAGTGTTTAGGTAGGAATCGTAAATATACATTTTTTTTTAAATAAACAAAGACAGAAATTACAATAGGAACGAAGTAACTGGCATATCTCACATCTCCGTTACCCATGAGAAGTCGAAAATAAAAATAACCTTGGTGCAACGCAATAAACTTCGATCGAGTAAACGCATTCAAATGCCATGATTGTTTCCCTCTAAACAATATATTCCGTAGTATAAGTCGCGTGATAAATTTAATCCACTTCCAAGCTATTTTCAAATTCAGTGATTCTGGCAGTTGAAATGAGCTGATAGGTGTTGTTCGTACGTCACGATGTAATGGAATGCCAGTGAAATGCATTGAGGATGATTTTGGTGGATTTTTAAATGGAGGTTTCATCGGGGTTCAGCATGAGGGCCGTTTAGTCTGACAATTTTAATCTTACGTCAGAGTGGAACGTGAGTCATTATGGTGGAGATTATAATTGACACCGAAAATGTGCTTATGCCCTCGAAATTTACAAGTCCACTTCTGGCAGTGCTGTAATGGGTGTTATTATCATGCTTCAACATAATTAAATAGACAGCTACCAAATAATCAATGTAAAGCGATAAATGACTGAGTCGGGGCTTCTTCAAAAGTGCTGCCTGGCTCGAAAATATTTGGTCACTTCTGTCAAAAGTTTCTGTTCAGTTCGTAATTGAAATGAGTGGTTATTAATAAATTAGATTGGTTCCCAATACAAAATTAATCAAATTTTGCTTTGCATAAGGTTTAATGGTATAACTGAATCACGATTTGTGTTTATTATTTTTAGAGCATATGCGTTTTCCGTATTTCTAACATTGTGACACATTCGTTTCGTGAAGTCTTATTATAACGCAAACGTTAATTTAGCTTTAATAATGATTACTTAGTAGTTGGTGTTGCGTGCTTATTTGGAAAAAGTACTACTGTGCGAAAATACACCTACACGTCAGGATATAAATAGTAAATTAGCTTTGATGGAAAAAAGTTTTCGTCCACATGGAAATGTGGTATTTATAGATTAAAATGTATGGAGTATAATTAAGCATAGCACTTCCAGTTAGCCTGAGCCCAGCCATTAGAATGTGAGGAAATCATATTATTTCAGTCGAAATTACGAGTAAGCATTAATTCAATTGTCTAGTGTGTACGCTGAGTGCTTGGTAAGATGTCGACTAATTTGATTTAAATTTGTCCAGATATAAACATGTATGGTCATGTATTCATTCTGCCTTATCACGCTGAACTATCGATATTCACTTTTAAAATGTCAAGCCATGTATTAGAACAATGTAATATTTAAGTTTTTTCCACTAATCAGTTGGAGTATTTAATGGAATAATTATTTATGTAGTTTTAATGGTTTTAAAAACATTTCAAGTACTGATTTAAAGAAAACTAATGAAAATACAAATATTGATTTAAAGATAAACATGTTTTTTTTGTTATTTAAAAATGTTTGTTTATATTTTGTTTAAGTAAACTACTATACCTATTTGTTTCTGATTTGCATACAGTTCCAAACATTTTTTTCTATGAAGTCAGCAGCATTTTAAGTAAGAAATGTTCGTTATCAAGTGTACAATATAACTGCAATTTCACCATTCCTCGAGTCAATTTAATTCTTCAGGAACCCAATAATTATTCCACCGGACACATAAATTATTTTGTGATTCAACAAATTACAAACAAGAACAAACTGCCTTGAACTTTTTCCGGATTACTGACGCTATATTAAAGGCTGTATAAACCATATGATAAATGCTTTATGCTTGCTATAAAAAATCCAATATAGACGTTGTGAGCTATAATAATATTACAAGCGCAATGTAACTCACATTTATGCAACTTTTCTTGCAATAACACTATATTGCACAATAAACTACAGCGAAACTGTCAAATGCTACGACCTCAATATTCATCATAACAAAACCTGAACTCCATTTGCCCACACCCAAAACAAAGAAAACAGATACCCGAAAACGCATTTACATCAACACTCCCTAACTCCAACACGCACGATTACACTTAAATTGCATAATCCAAAACCAACTCATAACTCCGCCCCAAAATATCGTCCTCATCCAATTCCATTCCCCATATCAACAAAACCATCGCACCCCCCCCCCCTTATCACTCGCATGAATCCATCGAACCTCTCCCTCATACTCTCCCCAAAAAACACATTACTAAATCACTCTACCCCAAAACCCTTTTCCCTTCAACGCTGCAAAAAATGTTTGACAGAAATGAGTAGAAAAGAAATGGATTTTAATGGAAATAATTCTGTATTTATTTGAATTGACTGGAACCTATTTAACCTGGTTTGACTGGTATAATAGTTTAATGAATTCCTGTTTCAGAATTCAAGTTGAACTTTTTTAAATGTCGATAACTGGAATGAGAAAGAATGAAGAATTCATGATTGTATATTTGAATACTTAGTGGAGCATAATAGATTTCCTTTTTTAATTTAAAAATTGTTGTTGACAACATTGATACCTGACCAAAATAGGACTGAGTAGAATGGAATTTAAAATCAAACTCTCTATTCTTTATCTTTCCACCAAGGAGTACATTCTTCAATTCTTTGCCAATCTTTAGTATGAAACACTTTTGCGCAGAAGTCTCTAGACCAAAACAATTCTCCAAAAACTTGCCAAAAAACCCCAGAGAGGACATCAAAATATATATCTAGTATCTGCATACATCTGTTTGATGTACAAAGATTCATATAATATGTATAATATACACCATGTTTACCACTCCCCCTCCCTGAAATCGATAACCTCGATAGACCCAGTTCCTACTAGTAACAATTGGGATCCTGGCAGGATCGTCACTGTAAGGCAAGTAAGTTGCCGCCCGTTCGATCGCGCGAGAAAAAGGCTCCGCTGCGTGTGCGTGGCGTTTACCTCCTCGAGCGCCGTGATGGTCTGCCTGCACTGTGGCATTCGCGTGACGAAAGTGGAGGTCGTCGGCGAGTTGTAGTCCTCCCTCGTCTCGTCGATGAACTCGCTGACCGCGATTAGGCCCGGCATGGTTGCGGCGGTCGTCTGTCGCGCTGTCGTGCCGAAACTGCGACGCCTCAGAAACCGTCCGCGAGCAACAGCGGACCGCCGCCGATTCGGCCCGCGGCGCAGCGCATAGATCGCCGACGACAACTGTCACAGTCGCGGCTTTGCACGGCGACGCGGCGCTGTCCTCGGAAGCTCGGCTCGGGTGCGCGCTCTAGTCCGTTTCTGTCAATGGCGGATTAGCGGGCATGGTGCGACTCGAGGCGTGCGGCGGGGCGGGGGCGAGGGCTCGCGGTCAGCTCGGGCGCCCGGGTGCTGCTCGCGGGGCTGCGTTCCGGGGGGCGAGGCGACGGGCGGGCGGGAGCGACAACAAGGGGGCGCGGGCGTGAGAGTCGCGGGGAGCGCTGCTGCTGCTTGCAGCTTCCGCGGCGGCGTTACTGGCGCCGCGAGGCGACGGGACGGCGGAGCTGGCGCAGCCGGGGAGGGGGGCGCGGCGAT
>JABFPB010001261.1:0-26579 GCA_022817645.1 Ceratoteleas bidentatus | reverse complement strand
TGAGAAATTTTGAATTTTTTTGAAAAATTTGGTATTTTTTTTTGAAGTTGTGTTTCCCTCCCTGTATTTGCGGGAGGAAAACACTGTTTACCGCCCCCGAGTGACGTAAAGAAACATATAATGCAGGTTTTTATTTGCGATTTAACATATATGTTGAACTGACATATACACCATATATATGCGACATATATGTGATTGATAAATAATGAATAAATGATACGAAAATGTATGTAGTATAAATACATATTTTTATGGCACAAAATTAAACATTAAACGATCTGGTATACAGTTTAAGTTTAAATAAGTTATTACATTTTCAGATTTCAAAGAAAAGACATTTTATCGAATCTTTAGATTTCATATTTACGCTAATTAAATAAAAAAAATTTGAACAGAATCAAGAAACACTTGTCCCAAAAATCCCCTAAAATACTATATCGTTTCAATAATATAGTAATATCTTGCTTGGTCCTTAATTATCTGACCATTCGTGTAAAAAAAATGTAGCTTAAAGTTTGTGCTTTTTTTCATTTTTGTGACGTGAAATAACAACGCAACATTATTACGAAAGAAACTTTATTTTTCTGGTATTGAACCAATGTTCGTGGATTTCTCAAAAGTTACATAGCAAACTCGCAGTCTATAAAAAATTATAAAAGGGGCATGTTTGATTGCATTCAATGGAAATCCAGCTGGAAGTAGGATTTCCATTTTTTGCAGAAATATTCAAATATCAAGTTGTTGTCTATTCAAAACTGATGGAAAAGTGGTTAGATGCCGGAATTTTACTTATGTAGTTTTAAAATCTGCACATACAACACAAAGAAATTTCCAGTTTCTAACTTTTCTATCGCAACACGCAACAAGCTTCATATTTAAATGTTTCGCGAAAAAGGTCTGCTTACATGAGCGCCTCCTCATAGTAAAACTCAACTTCCATCTGGATCCCCATTACATTTTTATGAGCACTTGTTGGAAATCGTAGTGTAAAAGTGAAAATATGCCTGCTATAGTATAATTTACTTGTTATACCAAAGGGAAGAGAAGTTTCTCTATATATTAAGTTGATTTATTCGCTGTACATAGTTTTGCAGTCACAGTAACCAGAAACAGACCAACGTCACCATAAATTGTTATTAAAATGCAATTTAAATATGAAATATCAATAAATTATAATTTAATAGTGACAATTCAATATTCGACAGATTTGGCTAATAATAAAATTTAAATATAATTTAAAATAGACTTCAATTCGCATCTGGTTTCCGAGACCACGAAAATTGTTCATCGTATTTTGAATAATACATTAATATAATGAAGACACATCGTTTTTAATTATACAATAAAATTTAATTAGAAATAGAAAACAATTGATATCCATGAAATTAAATTACCTTACTTAGTTAACTACGTTATTCATGTAGAGTAAACAATAATATCTGTAAACAATTGAGTTTACCTGTAAAAGAGAAAACTAAATAATTTCTTACTTTCATTGATGAACATTTTTCTGAAAACGTTCAGTTGTTTTTCATACACAAATTTTCTTAGGGTCCGAGTGTTCGAATGTTGAAAAAGTGAAAATCAACTTTTTCGACCCTTAGGTGATCCCCTTTAAGAGTACATAAATGTCGGCAGTATGCTTTATACTACTTCAACAATTACGTTTCAAAAAATGATCAAAAAATTGTTTCACTTTCACAGGAAAACAAACTATGTTGTGTCAACTTCAAACTCGATTAAAACTTGCTTGATGCGGGACAGTAAATAGCGAATGCAAACACCAACCAATAATGTTTATCTTTAATTTCAATGTTTACAACTAAGTACTTTTCGTAGTTAACTTTTCATTTCAAGTTGATAAAACATAGCACTTTTTTCGTGTATCGACACTACTCCTGGTCATTGCGATAAAATAATTTTCTGTACAACAATGATTCATGAAAACAATAAATTATAGACCTGCGCGATTAACTTCACTCCTTCGATGTCATTGAAGAAGATTAATCGTGCGAACCTATCGAAGTCTATGAAAATAGAAAAAAATGCTTCGCAATATGTTTATAACAAAGAATCCTGGACCGATGCAAATGCTTTTCAGACACACTGTTTAATAAAGAAATGGGCCGAGAACATTTTATTTTACAAACTAATTTTGTTATCACAAAACAAATATTTTCGTTATTTAACCCTTTCGCTCCCATCGTTGCTTTAAAGCAACGATGAGAACCCATGATTATTTTACATACGGGAAACCCATGATTATATTCCAACTTAATAATTCGATCCGGAATTTTTCATCAATAAAAATAATTCGGGATCGAAAGGGTTAAACTCTTTCCAGTACATTTTAAAAACCCGTTTGAAATAGTTATCTGAGAGGAGTCTGGGTGACATAAATTAGCAATGAAAGTTAGTAATTTGTATTGATCTTATTGTCTTTACATATTTTCGTTGTTTGTAACAGTGGTAAGTGTAAGTCTGACTATTCAGTGCTTTTCCACAGATTCCATAACTCTGTTTAAACCTTCTTCCTCTCCCTTGCATTAATTTTCTCTTTTAAGGTTGAACAACAACGATACATATGAATGAAGAAATTCATAAAAATGTACATACATTTATCGCAACAGTAAAAACAATATAAAATACTATATTACACACTATATATTTTAAATAAAATCCATTCAATTAATTGTATTGGAACAATAAACACTGCATCTGAAAGACCATTTGCCTCGACCACTTTCATTGAGGTTCGCCGCAACAGTTGCACCAACCGCAGTGTTGATAGTTGCATGGCATTACTTAGTCATAGCTAACGCTACGGATGCGTTCGAATCCTGAAGTATAATTCTATAAGAACAGAATCGATCAGTTCTATTTTCAAATATTTTCGGTAACGTGACGTCCCACGTCAATTTGCAACATTTGCATGACTAACTTTCTAGGAAAGGAGTTCCAGCAGGAGGACAGCAAGAAGGAAATTCTTTATACCCAGATAACATTTTATTTGCCGCATATAAATAGATTTATTTTAGATGCCATATATGTCAGATATATGTCGCATATAGGGCCGCATATAAGCAGCATATATGTTGCATATATGCAACATATATGCGGCCCTATATGCGGTATATATGCCACATATATATAACCAATGATACCAAAGGCTTATTTTGAGCTGTTTACTTGAAAATTCAATAAATTAAATTTGTATTGTTGAAGTACACTTTCTGAAATAATACATTAACATTTTTTTTATGTATAGTTTAATACGAACAAAACTTTGAACATTTAAAGACTCATTTTTAGATTACAAAGAAACACTTATTGCAAGTTTATATTTGCGATTCAACATATATGTTGAACTGAATTATATACGTCACATATATGCGACATATATGTGGCGGATAAAATAGAACAACATATGTGCCGCATATATGGCCGCATATATGGTCACATATGGGTGGCATATATGTCCCCTATATAACATTTTTACATGGGCATCGATTATCTATAAGTAATCTAAAAGTAAATTTCTTCATTTAAAATAAATACATATTTAATTAACACATTCCCTATTCAACGTCGCCAATCGTCTGTACGTGTGACATTTGAATGTGTATATCTCTGTCTCCTTTCTTTCCATCTTGTTGACTTAACAGTGTCTCTCTAAATTGTGTTTCTGTTGAAAGTAGTGGGGAAGCTTGCACAGAGAAAGTGTTAACCCAAATGATTTCGTTATTTGAACTTAGCCTTTTAAATAAAACAATTTATTTACTACAAATAAATTACAAGTTCTGCACGAATACAAATAATTTTTTTTTGAATCAATAAATTTATTTGGATTTACTAATTTGTCTGAGTGTAACTAAAGTCGTGTCCACAATAATGAAAAAGGACCTATCTCATATCAGTCAACGAATTATTTGCTAAATAGCAAAACGTTTATGGTTTAAGTTTTTCACATTTCAGTTGTAAGCATTTGTAGACTAATGTAGGCTATCTGATATAATTTATTGGATTGCGTCTGTTTTCCTAGTGGTATAAATAAAAAATTTTATTTATTATTTTGCAACAAAACAATTAACCAACCGAAATGCTTTTACAACAAAGACAGTCATATGGTCTTCAGAGAAGAAAGTGGTCTGATAAGAGTTACCCGCATCCATTTCAGATCGATGAAAAGCCCCGACTCAATGCAAAATTCGATTCAAAGTAGTGGAAGAAGAAAGATGTTTGTAATACTATCACCCACTGAAAATCCTTTCTCCGACAATCCGTCGTGGTTCACAGTTAATGCTGGATCCAGAAAAATAAGTAATTCATGGATATATAACGAATTATTTGAGTTTCTGGTACATCGATTAGGATATATCAAGAGACCCCTGGGCTGTCACATTACTCGTTTGGGATGCTAGATAAAAGTAAGCGCAGCTCTCAGACGCTTCTCTCCAAAAGTCGATTTTCGAGTAAAGCTGGCGACTTTTGAAGTAGAGTGGAATGTTTTGAAAATTGTTTAGGCTGAAAGAAATCTGGGTTGAATGCGATATGTTAAGACAACCAGATTTTTCGATTGCAAAATCGTTTTGCGAATAACTGTATGCGAAAACGCGAAAGGTCTTATTTTTATCACTAGCATCTCATAAACAATTTGTCAATATCAAATTTATTAAAGTAAAATACATCACGTCACTTAGGCATGATAACAAATTCAATTAAAAAATTTCCTAAAACTCACGTTCCTCTTAGTCCCTTTTTTTAGTTTATATAGGTTTTGGTAAAAAGCATATGGGGGTCTCGTCGTAAGTCAATTTCAGTCCCCAGTAGTCGCGTGTACAATGGTTTGATTATGCATTACTTTTCTTTTAACATCAACTCTCGAAATAGATATGCCTTTCATTCACATAGCAACGTCGCAACTTTCTTACTCACATTTTAATACTCGGAAACATTCACAATGCATACTTTTTATTTTCATCAATGTACACATTCTATGAATAATATTTACATACCAAATGCTGGAGAAAATGTCGTCAAAAATGAATCCCAACAAAAAACTAAATTGTACAACCATAACTTGGTCGTCAAGCGTTACATATAACTTCAAGAAAGATCAATAATAAGTTATTTCAGTCGGTGGATTATGCTGATCAAGATTAACTCCAATGGTACTTAGAAAAAGCGTCCCTGTATCTATTCAAAACTGACTCTCCCTATAATAGATATAGATCTCCGTCAACAACTTAACAAAAGTCTTTTTTGAATTGTACAGTTCAACAAAAACTGACATTCTTCTTCTTGTACCTACTGGGATAACCAAAAGTACATATTACCCACAACCTGTGTAAAGTTTATGATTAAAGTCGATCTAGAAGGTTTAAACATCGGAACAGAAGTTCCGATGTTTAAACCTTCGGAACTTCTGTTCCAAAGAATTGAAGAACAGAAGAACAGAATTCATTCTCAAGCTTTTCAATCCTATTTAATCCCGAAAATATAATAGACAGAGTTTTCGCTCTGAGACAGACGTCGACTGAATAGAATGAACATCTGATACAACGTCGAACACCCCAGAGTCAACTCACAGGGTTAACATAAATCTACTCAGAATTGAGGAAACCCAGACAACATGGTCCCTTCAACAACCCAGAGTAATAATTACAACTTTGAGGAGAATTTACTGGGATAATCTCCATATCCATCAAATTTCTCCAAAATTCCTCGACTTCAATCATTCTTCTTCAGGGTACCCTGCAAGGCTGATGGAGAGTTACCTGTTCAGCGAGTTCACCATCAAATTTGACATATTCCGTCGTACGAATTCCCTAAAAACCCCTGAAATACCTGATGCTCCTTTCCGTTAAAACTCTTCGTCGTGAATCAATGCAAATTTGTGTACACCCCTGCCCCGAAACCCTTACTAGGGACCGTCGATCCGAGCGCCCCCTGCCTCTTACCAAAACCGTCATCTCCCATTCGTCCTCGCATTCAAACAACTTGCAACCGACACGCGTACTTGTCCCGGGCGGAGCGCCCGCAGATCCGCAGCATTAGGAACACGTCGCAGGGTGGCGCTCGCGTCGTCCCTACGGTCGTGTCCCGGGTCTCATGCCGCGGTCACGTGTGGCTCGCGGATCACATGGGCCCGTAGTCGAGCTGCACTGTGAGCCTCTCGACGCCGACCTCCTGGAAGATCATCTGCGTGTGCGCGAGCACGTACTTGGGGTCCGCGGAGCGCGCGACCTCTAGCTTGAGGCAGCCGACGTAGACGTCGGAGCAGAGGGTCCAGAAGTGCTGGTCCTGCACGCTGTACACCCCGACCAGCTGGGTGACCTTGTTGTAGCATTGCGGGAGGACCCGGTCGAGCGCGGAGGGCTGCCGCTGCATCAGGATCACGAACGACTCCTGCAGCAACGGCAGCGTGCTGTAGATAATGAGCACGGCGATGAGGATCGAGCTGATCGGGTCAGCGATCATCCAACCGAACATCTTGATCAGCACGGCCGAGATGATGACGCCCACGGAACCGAGCGTGTCCGCGAGGATGTGAAGGAAGACGCCCTTCATGATCTGCGAGTTGCCCGCGTAGTGTGGGACCGGCTCGATCTCGACGTCGTGGTGGTTGTGCGAGTGGCCGTGATTGTGCGCGTGCCGATTGTGCGAGTGGCCGTGGCTGTGACCTGGGGGAGAAAGAATAATAGTTTCTTAAGGTCAAGTCGAAAATCTCCTGTTACAGAGTTAGGTTTATGGAGTTACAGTGTTTCTGGTTATTATGGATATGATACTGAATATTTAATTCAGAATTATTTATTAACATTCTTTAAATGGGGAGGGGATGATTTGCCGTTCAGAACTAGATGCATTTGGCTTATTTAGGGCAACTCATTCAACTTATCTCATGCAACTTATTCAAGAGTTTTTATGTTTAAAAGATTCCGAATGAAAAACTAACAAAGCACATGATGAAAATTTTCTAGGTATAATATATATTCTAGCTATAATATATTGCACCAGTGGATCAACATAAGGTATACTAATATAGCAGGAATCCATGAAATAATAGGTTAGAACTCCTTGCAAAAAGTATTTGATAGAAATGAATAGAAAAATATTGATTATTAAGTAATTAATTCCTCGGGGCAAGATTCCGAATACATAATTTGAAATTCAATTGCATTCTATACCATCCTGTTCGTATATGTTCAATTACAACATTTGAATTCAAACTGCCGAAATGAATTCTTTTCTTTTCAATTCTAGTTAGATTGACATTATGTAAAAAAGTTTGCTTTGAACTCCTGAATTGATATTCATTAAACTATTTATAGCATTCAAAACCAAAAAATGAATTCCAGTAAATTCTAAAATGAATGCTGAATTTAGTTAAAAATCCAATGCTTTTCTATTGAAATTTCTACTGAAAATTTTTTGTAGGGGTATGCTTTCATAGCATGAATAATTGCATGAAACATTATGTTACATAAATGAGAAATCAGTCATGCTTTTACGGTTAGATAACTTTCTTCACGTTTTTCTGAGAATAGTGTGATTTTTTCACTGTTTAAATGTTCGTTAAAGTAGATTGTCTTATTTAAAGTTCCAATAAAAGAGAAAAGTTTTCCATCGTTTTCCATGTTAGAAAAAACGCTGGAAAAGTTTTAGCAAAACCAGTTTAACTAACTGAATTGCGGGTTTTGAGATTATATTCTTCTAAAACCTGAAGAATTGACACTAACTCTGTGACAATAGGTATTTGACATCCTCTACTTGACTGTCGTTAGTGTATTTGTATTTACGTAAGTTTTGCAAAATATTTGTTTTCAAGAAAACAGCATTGTTCTTTATGAAAGAAAGAACATTCTATGCAATCCTATACTGTTCAACAAGAGTGAAATGTTGTCAATTCTCGACGAGTTTTAATCGAGCTTTATAAGGAGAGAAATAAATCTACGGTTAATGTAGCTAGTTTATAAAGGGCCCTATAATTAGAATGGCAAGTGAACCTAAACTTATATTAGTTGCCCAATGTCATACTCTATTACTTCATAGAATTAGTTTGAATATTTCCTGATTGATGAAGCTATCTTAAAATTAAACAAATTAAAGGTACAATGAAAAATCCATAAATGTAAAACAAATAGAAAAAGTGAAAATTAATCAAATAAAAACAACAAATGGGAAAAAATGACAAAAATTGAGAAAAATGAAAAAATGCAATTAAAAGTTTACCATGACCGTTACCGCCACCGCCGCCATGCGCATGCGCGTGCGCATGCTGGAATGCGTAAATGCCGACAAGGTTGACCAGGAGTCCCAGGACGGAGACCAGGAAGAGCCGCTCATGCTTGACCTCGGGCGGCTCGAAGACGCGCTCGATCGCCTCCTTGAGCATGACGAACGAGGCGATGAAGATGAGGAAGAGACCGTTGATGAACCCAGAGAGCACTTCCGCGCGCACGTAGCCATAGGAAAAGCGATCAGTCGCGCGCCATTTCGTGATCACCGAGGCGATCACGCCACACAGCAGCCCGGTGCAGTCGAAGAACATGTGGAAGCTGTCGGAGATGAGGCCCCAGCTGTTGGTCCACAGGCCATATGTGAATTCGACGAACGCGAACGAGAGGTTGAGCAGCAGGAAGAGGAAAAGGTTGCGCGTGTTCTTCTCGGAGAAGATCAGTCGGCGCAGGCTCATCAGCTTGTCCTTGATGCGGATCAGGATGCTGGGCGAGTCGCGGTGGGTCAGGGGAAGCATCTTGACGGAGAGAGGTGCTGACTTTGTGGTGGAAGAAGCTGCAAATTCAACGGTCGATATAATAATGAGAAGCATTCGATTTCAGCCACTCATTTAAACCAACTAAAACAATTGCGATTTAAATAAAATTTGGATTTGTAAAATATAATATGTTAAACGAAAAGCAGCTTTCATCATTTGATAAAAGCTGCTTATGCTGAAAACAAAAAATTCTTCTTTGTTCAATTAAAAAGACTGTTATTGTAATAGAGATTTTTTTAAGAAACAAATTTTTTAGGGAGTAAAGTGATACTTTATTCCCTAAAAACAACGAGTAAAGTAGCACTTTACGTCCTGAATGAGGAAAAACATATAATGGATCTTTTCTAATAACTAAATTATAATACTAGGTAAATGAATTAATTTACTTAAAAGACAATCTGAAGAATCAATTTTCACACTCCTTTTGTCCTGATTCATTCCTAAAACATTATTTTCTTTTAAACACTTTTCTCTTTTGGACATTCCAGAAGTGAGCAGTAGTTTAAATTGTATAGAACAATTCGACATCCAAAAAGAATAACACTGCAACTCATATGTCACTTTTCTACTTTGTAACCTATGATAAGTTTTCACACTTTTTTAAAAGAATAATATTCCTTGGTGTTTTACTTTTTTAATTTATTGGTTTTACTTCAAAATGTATACATTTGTGTAGAATTTAATTTAAAAAACAGTAAAAATGGAAAAATGATAGACAATTTGTTATGAATTTTTTTTTGAAGTGTCAAAAATTATCTTAGGTTATAAAGTAAAAAAGTGACATTTGAGTCACGATGTTATTCTTTTGAGGTGTCAAATTGGTTTGATTGCAACTCGATATTTTTCTACTGAATTTGTAACAAAACATTATGGGTTTAAAAATGGAGCGCTGTAGATATAGTTTTAATCCTGAGAAGTAGAAAGAAATCATATCTTATTGTGAAATGGCTTTATACATTTGCAAGTTTACATGCCAGACAGAGACAGGTGATTATAATATATTGATTTTAATCTACAATTCAAAAGATTCCCAGGTATTTATATCATCCAATTATAATAATTTGTTATCACATAATTCACTGTTACATAATACAATATGAAGTCAGATAGTCTGAAATAAAGGAAATTTGGATATTCAGATTGAAATCTTTCGAGCATATGGATAAATAATCTATGGATGTACAGTTAATAGTATTCTAAATGACAAATAAAAATGAACTGTTAATAGAATTACCTAGTGTGATTTTATTAATATATTAAATATTAAAAACTAATTAATTTTTTCAAATTTATACTTAATAATTGAGCTTAATTAGAAAATCATATAATAATATTTTTGTACTTTTCCCCTAAAAAATAGTATTATAAATAGCAATTTAGTTAATTTAACGAATAAAGTTAAAATAATATATATTGACACTAATATGTTAATATTATACTTGACTGTGGTATATACATATATTTATAAAATGTATTATCTATTTTATTTTGCACATATGAATAATCATTCCACATTTCATTATATTATAGTGTTGTATTTACAAAAATTGTTAGAATTTTTTTATAATCTTCAAATATCAAAACGATAGAATTTGTTACGATAGAAACGATCAGCATTGTCAATAACATAATAAGTATAAAGTCAAGGAGCACTGTCTGAAAAATAGCAAATTAGTAATAACTTATTATTGTTTTCCATACAATTATAAATGATACATATGAATTTTTATATATAAAATATCTGTTGAGATTTTGTGCAGATCTATAAATAGAACCGGTACAATTTAACTATAAACCATATATAATATACATAACTGTATATAATATATATAACATAAATTAACAAAATATTTCATTTTCCTTCCATGATTTATATCATATCAAATAACAGTAGTATGTTATAATAATATACAATATAATTTAATCTGTCAAATAAATGAACGCCTGTATGTATATGCAATAAATTTAATTTTTGAAATTACTTTACTTTACACTACATTTACACTTAATGTATCTACAGTATTATATTACATTTTTTATTGAAATAAAAAAACTGATGACGTATCATAAATTTAATTCCCAATCAATTCCCTTTCCCTATTTTTTCCACTACTAACTCAACTTCTGTCATACTTACCCTAAGTTAAACTCAGTCCTCTTTCCTCAATTAAAATTTCAATTTTCCTCCATAACCCGCTTAGCAATTGCAATTTCACCAAAAGTACATCACATCATTTATTCCCCTTTTCAAATCAAACCGAATTCAAACAGAAGCCCTGAAAAGTTCTATCAGAACTCAAGCGGAACATGCTATAGACATATGTCAATATTTATAAGTTTGTAATAACATACCTTATGGAATAAAAAGCCGCTTGTTTACACCGATTTGCGACCGCGACAAATAAAATTTCGACAACCCTTCGTGAATCGGCTTTCGCGGCTGATCGGATCCATGAAAAACTTGAGAATTTTGAGCTGCGAGTATTTGAACGCGGAAAAAGCCGATTGACACGTCCGCGTTTACCGCGGAAGGTTAAGAAAATACCGTGCGAATACTCGTGGCCGCGCCATGTTGCACACGCTTCGGCACTGTCAATCGTTCAATTTGACAACCTCAACGAAGAAAAAAGCGGCTCCGCGATTGACATCCTTTTGCGGGCTTTTACATCCGCGTTCTTTTCACTTATTTGACATTCATTCTTCTTCATGCCGAACGCGAAAAAAGGCGGCCGAACGACTGTTATCCGGGTTTCTGCCGACTTCCGTCTCTCTCTTGCTCAGGAAGAGGAAAGAGAGGGAAGATTTAGGAGACCTGCTACGTGTTCGAAAACGGTTTTATATGTAGGGATGGACGATGCAAATAAAGCATCAATGTGTACACGGGAAAAATTGTTAATGTATTTTAGAGTGGAAGGTTCACTTTTCTAATTTTATGGAATAATATGAGGAAAAACGATGTAGTATTTTGTGTAATGTTAAAAAGGGTGCTTCATATCATACAATACGTGCGAATAAAATACATCCTACAATACAATGTTGAAAATTAACATCGTACATCGATAAATCGTCCATCCCTAGATCTGACTGGTATAGTGAATTTTACTTTGTCAGATGTGTGTAGAAGAGAAAGAGAGTTGATTTTTTTGTGGATTTCGGATTAAAAGCTTCGTTGAAACGATCCGATAACAGCGCCACCTAAAGATAATATCTTGTTTTGTTGTGTATGGAAGTCTACAGATAAGTTTAGAGGTTATTAGTGTCGGTAATTATACAAATTGTTATAAATTAAGGTGATTCAAGATGAGATTGACAATTTTAAATCTGGCGTACCGAATGTACAAAAAACCTATTGGATTTTTATATAGAGGGTGAGTTATGCCAATTGATATAAATCAGAGAAATCGCTTTGCAAATGCATGTATGTTAACTATGTATGTTAACTATGATACATTCTGCATTTAACTAATGGTATCTAAAAGTACTAAAACATAAAAGTACATTTCTTGATAAATTGTAATTTATGTAACAAGCAAATAGATACATGAATGTAATTATGTACTTTATCATGAATCAAAATAGTGTATTTTTTTGATTGTACTTATCTGTTTAAATATTGGCATTTTCGTTAGTAAAAATAATAAGGTTTGTATTAAAAAAGTAACACCATTTTAATAATATAAATTCCATACAACAAATATTTCATAGAAATTATTAGAAATTAATTGATAAAAATATATAGCTCGATGGAAATATTCTATATACATAGCTTTTAATTTTAAATTCACTTTATTCTGTTATATTCTGGTGATGCATTAACCCTTCCGAACAAAGATCACATATTTTGTACACAATCTCTTTATTCTGTTTGGAACATTGACTTGAATCTTTTTTCTATATATCCAAAATCTTAATATGATCATTAGAAACTAAATTCTGTAGTCTGTACAATATGATTTTTTAATCGCAATATAAAGGAAATTGTATTTTTTCAAAATTGTTTGCAGAGTAATACATATTGATTTATTCAAAAGTATTACATATTTAAATGAAAACAGTATGTTTAAAATTGATCTGTTTATTTACCAAATATTCTTCATGAAAAAGCACTTACCTGACTGTATATATCCAAAATTATTTACATTTTACAAAGTAATTCATTTATTTAACTGAGCTTGGTAATGTATTTTGTTACAGAAAAAATCGCAAGTTGAAGCCGATTGGTCAGAACCAATTAATAGCAATTAAAGAGGACTTAGAAAGAGAAGAGCAGAACATGCTTTGGTTAAGACATCCTTATCTTACTATGGAACAGGAACATGGATGCAGTACTCGTGATAAAGCGGAACGTTTTGCAAAGCAGAAATATGCGTGGGCAGCTGCAAGAGCTGCAAAATTTGTTAAACCAAAATTAATCACAGATAGGCTTAAATGTTTAATGGTGTCAGACAAGTGGGAATAAATGACTATGTATCAAATATTTGTTGAGAACTATCTTTTTATATATATAAACAATACAAAATAATACAGCAATTGGTAACAAGTTATTGTAAAGACAACTCATTTAGTATTTTTAGTTCTGTGTGTCATAGTATATTAGGCAATTAGATATGTTACATACTTGTCATCGAATTGAAATTGACAAGTAAATAACACCAAATGATATTATCTTTATTACAAAAAATAATTTCATATGAATTTATTGAAAAAAATTTGAACATTTTTAAATACATTACGACTTTTAATTCAAATTTCAAATTTTTTAATGCTGATTATTATTTTTGTGTACATTTTATTTTTGTTATGCTATTGTCAACACATTTTATATCATAAACTACATTTTAATTTAAAGAATATATTATATCGTGGTTCTAGGATGGAAAAGTATTGAAAACAAGATAAGGGTGACAAAACGAACCAAAGGCGAGTATTTGCCATCACACAAGTTGTCAATACTATTCCATACAAGATGCATATAATATCTTTCACAACAATCACAAAATAGTGGAACTTTCCAAGCGCTTTGTGCGAGATAAGTCCACTTTTCTTGAGACGATTTATATTACACATTCAATAAACATCTTAAGCAATGTATTGTATCACAACATTTTTCAAATTTTATATATGAAGTTCCTTGTTACCAACCTAAAAGTATTTGTGTTGCACACTCTTAGTTGATGATTTCCAAAAGGTGTATGGTCCCTAAAATGTTTTGCTAAATTTATTTCATATTAAATAATTTGTTTTGAACATATATTGCTTTTTTCATATAAAATTGTCTTTAATAAAGTTACAGTTTATATCCTCTGCTGTAAATGTAAAAGATATAATTTATACAACTTCCAATCCAAAACATTACAGAAGTTAGAAGAATTAGTTTATAATTTAAATAGTACTTTCATTTCTATGTTATGGTTCAGTTTAGCATTGATTAATTCAATTACATTATTTCAAGAAAATATATATTTTAAACTAAAACAGTTTGTTGATTATATTAATTTTTATCATTTTAATATTATTTGTAATTCAACATTTTTTTCAAATAATTATTACTGTTTGAGTGATTTGCTAAAAAAAAGTAATTATGAACATTATGTTTTTAAAGCAAATAATAAATGTTCACATCAAAAACAGAAATGTATTTAACATGCCTGTAAAACTATTTTTGCCGAGTATTTCAGTTCCCTTGCACACAAAATGTTGTGCTTCTTTGTTGTAGAATGTCTTATAAATGCAAAACGTAATACTTAATCTCTTGATTCCTTTGGTTTTAATTTTAATTAGCAAATCTCAATTATCATTGAAACCAAATTATATTTTATAAACATTTCAATTGGTGTAACTTTTCAAATAATTTTCGATTTATAGATACATTAAGAATCAAGTATAATACTCATTTATTTGTGTTAACTTTTAAATTAAGTCACAAGGCTTCGAGTTTTCTCATTTTCACTGCCTTTCCAAATCAAAGACAAAAAATTAAGTGAAAGTCTTACGACTTAGTATTAGACCCAGAACAAAGGTCAAGCAGTAAATCATTTGGCTTGTTGCGCATCCAGCCAGTTGGGTCTTTTTTGACCTCTGCTTCGGTCAAAGACTTTCCCTCAAACATTAAGTTTGCAAAATCAGACACAATAGGATCGCGCCCAACACTGCTCATGGCTACAACTTTTCCATCCCGGAAATGATAGGCGAAAAATTTGAGTTCTTCCAAGGATCCGTAAATTCCATAATCAGTCGCAGCTCCAAAACCTATGGAACAACGAGCAATTAAACTGTTGCAATCAAAAATAAAAATATTAATATTAATTTAGGGTTAACTAAACGACTTTAGATTTGGGTGACTTTCTCATTAAATAATATAAAACCACTATTATTTAATTGAAGAGAGGTTATGAAATGTAAGTGGAAGCATTTTTGTAATATAAGTTTCTTTTAAATGTTTTATGCTGTAGAAACGCAAGTCATTTTAGCAGTTACAATTTATATAATGTTATATAAATAAGTGTTAGTGTTGGTACAACCCAATGTGATGAATTACCAGCATATCTGTAACTCTTTCCAAACAGCACAGTCCAGAAAAATGGCACGGATTTCAAGGGCGTGATTTTACCAGTTATATTCATAGCCGCGATTTTTCCATGATAGTGTGCCAAACCAAAATGTCCAATTGATGCAGGAATTCCATTCGCCGCGTAAACTGGAGCATATGCAATATCTCCGCCAACATAAATATTCGCAACGTTCGTTCTAAGATGCTGAAAATTACAAGAAATTGTTAATTCTAATCGTCCGGCAACCTCTCTTTCATCTCAGAACAATCATACCTCGTTTGCTTCGATACTTCCGTTTCCCTCCATGTTAACCCCAGTGTTCTTCAGCCAGTCAGTGTTGAAGAAAGAACCGATACCCAAAATGACTATGTCTGCAGGAATCACTTTGCCATCCGAGAGTTCCACTTTACCAACACTCTCCTTGTCCTTCTTTGGTATCATTTTTGCAATGTTGCTCCCAGTTATAAACTTGACCCCTGCATCCCACAAAGTTATTAATAAATGGCGAGATTGAAATTGTCATTATCCAGCAAGGAAAACATAAATCTGAATTTGATCTTGCTAGTTGACAAGTGCCAGATATTCATACTGTTTCCAGACTACAAATTGACAGTTTTTAGTCTAGAAAAAGTGTGGACATAGTTTTGCAATAGTCAATTGCGATTTCCAGTTGAAGTAGAAATTCCAGGTACCTTTGGTCTCAAACTCTTTCTTGATCCTCATCCCAATAGCATCTCCAAACACTGGCTGGAATGGCACACTGTCTCGACCAATGACCGTCACCGAGGCACACTTATCTGCAGAATAAGCAGCAGCTTCCATTCCAATAAAGCTGGATCCAAGAATTACCATGTGGGCTGACTTGGACAGTTGTTTGCAGATTCCACCAGCATCTGCGATTGTCCGCAACAAAAAGACGTTCTTCAGCTCAGCACCTGGGACGTCGAGAGTTCTGGGTCTTGAGCCAGTTGCGAGGAACAAGTAGTTGTAATTGATTTGCTCGTTGTTGCTCAATTTCAGTGTGTTGTTTTGAACATCCAGACCTGCAGACATTAGCAACGTTACCCTCAAAACTTTTTTAGGACTTTACCCAATTTCAAAATTACATCAGAAACCATTAGATTAGACATATAAAAACTCAGTCAAAAACCACACAGGTACATATAGATACAATGAGGATCAGTCCTAATGATATCTGATAGAATTTTTTTTGGGTAGAAACGCATGTAGAAATAAATCTCTGAAAAAAGTTTGAAAATCTCTGAAAAAAGTTCCCAATTTTCAGGGATTTCTTTCTACAAGGGAAGAAAAATGAATCTGTCCATACTGATCGCTTCAACACCCAACTTCGTTTCGATACTATTTTCAGAATAGAACGTCTGAGGTCTTAGGTAAAGTTTCTGTGGGTCCGAATCCATAATTTTGGAAACCTTAGGTCGATCATAAGGTAGCAGTGGTTCCTTATTTATCATCACGATTCGTCCAGAAAATCCTTCCTGGCGCAAAGTCTCTGCGCAGGTGGCGCCAGCTGGTCCTCCACCCACAATAACCACAGTGTTTGGGTTATCCTTTTTGTAGGGACACATGTCCTTTACGCGTTTGTTCAGTTCTAAATCTTTGCGCTTTGCAGAAACATTGACCAGACCATCTTTTATTGTTACCTACAATAAATGAAAAGCAAAAATATTAGAATGCCTGGAAAATATCGCGTCTATTTATAGACCAATATATTATGATATTCTCAATAAAATAAGATCATAACTGGGTTGTCAACTTTTTTAAACATATTTAAATAATTTCATAAGATGTAATCAAGTAATTTCATGATGTACAATTTTTTCAAAGTCAGTTTATTCATTATAGCATTTTAAGAATAAACAAAAATATAGTTTGTCGACATGAAGATGAATGTTGCTTTGGAATAATTGTCTATACTGGGAATGAATTTGTCTATTAGTTTGAATAAAAATATATGAATAATACTTTGTAGCAAGGCAGAGAGTCAAGTCCAGGATAATCTTCTATGTCTCCAGTTTTGATACTGAAGCAGGCACCATGCCAAGGACATCTCACTCGTCCCTCCCCCAAAGCGCCAGTGTTTAGTGAGGCTCCATAATGGGTGCATTTTGTTCCAATGGCGTGCAGCTGACCTTTCTGTTTGATCAACAGAATTTTACCACCATCGTCTCCAAGGGGTAGCAATTTCATCTCATTTTCCTTGATTTCATTTTCCTTGCACACCACACCCTCCACATAATCATCATTGGCTTTACCTGAATTCGAAATTAGAAAATACATAATATAATTATCTTACAATATTTGGAAAACATCCATTTAATGTTTTTAAACTTAGAAAATTGGTCAACTGTAATAATAACCATTGTAAAAACTTTGCAAAAACTTTGAGAATAATGTATTGAAAGAAATTGTCTTAAAACAATTGTTACAAAAAAATAACTTGTCAGGATATATGATTACCTTTTGTTTTAAACAAAAATTAGTAACCTTGATCAGAGCATAATAACAAAAGCATAAAAATAGATTTAACTGCAATTGCTAAATTGCTTCGTAGAATAACTTAAACATAACCTTCATCTTTTTACAATCTTCAGTTGAAAAAATTAGGAACTGAAACTGAAGACTAATCTTTTGAATAACTGCAGATTTGAAACAGATGACAGATCAATCCGATTCTGACACAAATTTAATTTATAATCTTTTACTCCAAAGATAACGTTGTTACACTTACTCATTTTCGTAGTCGAGCTCGCGATTCTTGACTAGAATAATCAATAATTCCCCTGAAGGTACTCACCGCTTGAATCAGTGGATTTCTTTCCACTGATGTTAACTTTGGCGGAAAAGCTCTTGCAATTGTTTCCGCCCATGTTTCAAATATTTCGTTCCAACCTGTGGAATTAAATTCAAATCTAACTGGAACATAGTTATGCGTAATTCATAACTATGTAAGAATAATTGCATGTTATACAGTCATATGACTTAATGTGGTGAATTTTTCAATTAATTTTTTCAAAACGAACATTCAGTTATTAGTCTTTTAATGAAAACGAATTAATCACAGTAATTTGTACCATAAAAACAATTAAAAAATAATTTCTTACATAAAACAATTTGCTGTAAAATAAAAGTATTTGCATCACCTTAATCAATGAGTTAATTCGCCAAGAAAATGACAATCTGAAAATACAATTATTACTACTTAGCAATGAAGTTTTACAATTTATATCTTAAAGAAATTATCAATTGTCTTGAAAGGTAAACAACATTTTTTCCAACGTTTATAAATAAAAATATAATTCATTAATAGGTTTGAATGAAAAAAAGTTTACAAATAATACAAATGTAAAAGTAAACGACTGAAATGGTGTCACGAGTAATCGAAATACCTCTAATTTAACTGTGCGTTGAATGGTGACGACATGCGCTGCTCAACTGAACTGCTCACGACATTATTTTCTTAAAAGTGAAAGGAAACTCTTTTACAATGCCAAATAACAGCTACTGAATCAATGCACCATAAAAAGCGGCTCCCACAGCGACAAACTCAATTAAATAATGCCTTCGTTAATCGCCATTGACAATTAGTCGTTCTACTTCACTTACGCTCAATTATTTATGAACATTTATTCCACCAAAAATTATTAGTACACTTCGCATCCTATCTTTTGCAGTAAAACTCATCTAGAAAAAAATAAGAATCGTTTTGACTCTTATCTCACGTTTATTTTTCTCGATATCAATCAAATTAAAGTCTAAAAGGTCACATGTTGTTTTACGTCAGTGACAACAATGTGACAAGTTTTGACAGAGATAATAATCATATTTATAGCCCATGTCACGTGACGGTACGGCACAAGATTGGTCAAATTAGAATCCCGAACGCCGAGTTCTCCAATCGAACTTGGACTTGTCCGGAGTGTTATTTATTTGACGGGTTTTCGCACATAAATGCAATTGTTATGACAACTCGTGTTCCCGAAGTCGCGATCGCAAATTGAAATCGCGTCCGAACCCGATTCCGCCACGAACACGAGAAATTCAAACGTCATCCGTCAAGATCCCCCGTTGCGCGCGATTCCCATTTATAGGTTAACTTTTTATACTCAATGAAATAATTGTACATATCACTTGGATCGTAGATTAATTTTTTGGTGAAAGATGTCCGCATTATTCGATCAAATCAAGCAACTGTATGATCAGTCGTTGTACTCCAATGTCATTTCGTTGGTAAGTTTGTTTATCTTTGTTGATCCATTCTGAAATGACAATATGATGTTAGTGTTGTTATTCCTCGTAAAAAATCCATTTAATCCGATTATTTGTTGTAATAGGATTTAATCATATCATTTGTATTAACTTATTACTTTTAGTACAAATATCACTAGTGAATGTAACTGAGGGGCTTAACTGATGTGATTTTTATTTTGTTTCCCAGGCGAATATAGCATTATCACTGAGTGACCACAGCAACGAACTTTTGTCGTCGTATTCAAAGTTCTTAGTGTACGTGTATTATGCCGACTCGCATTTTCATTTGGGAAATTACCGGAAAGCCGAGTCATTGTATAAGAAGTCACTCCAATTCCGAAAATGTCTTTTGAAGTGCAAAGGTACGGCAAAACCCAATAATGAGGGCCAAAAGGAACTCGTCTCTGATGTCGATATCAAGTACCAAATTCATGCGTGTTTAGTCAAAATGAAAAATACTCATGAAGCTCTGCAGGTTCTGCAAAGTATTCCAGGGAAGCAGAGAACACCTAAGGTATCCATTGCCTATGTATCCAATAAGACATAATTGATAAAGCACTTTGTAAAATATATTTCTGATATTAATGTAATCACTAAAATCGTATTTTTGAACTGTAAAAGCATAAAGACGTTCATTTTTGTGGAATTTTACAAGTTTTGCAATTCATGCTCTTACAGCATGAATTGCAGAGGAATGAATGTAAGATTTTTGTTAATAAAAAGTGGAGTATATCTTACCTTTAGAGTTTTTCTATACATAAATTTCTGAATTGTTATTACATTTAAGTACCCAGCACTTGAGAATTTAATTTGACAATGTGTAACTGTAAAATGGACTCAAGCCCAATTCGGATAAATTATATAATTGTTTCAAATTCGAATAAATAAATAATGACCATATAGTTACCAATATTTATCAATAAAAAAATCATAAGGTATAATATTAATAGCAAATCAAAACGTTGGGAAATTTAATCACACTGTTTCTAATAAAAATGTTCATTTCAGTTCTGTCTTCATTTTAATTTACAATTCAATGCAGTTATTTGCAAATTAATTTTTTGAAAAACAATGACTTCTCAAAGTCTGCTATATACTCCGATTTGAAACAATCACTTTTAAATTTTATCCCTTTTGTATTCAGAACCTTTTATGAGTACCGTTCGTCGAAAACCGGTTGAAAATAAATTCTATGCAAACAAATTTTAGGGCCCATTTTGTCGCTTTGTGTAATTTTATTTTATGTTGGTGGATTTGTGAGCTTTAGAAAAATAGTTCATTTAACAGTTCAACTGTTAATTAATATTAAATTTCAATCTTTATACTTTAATTTAAATACCTAACAAATTTTACTGTTGCATTTTCTCAACTTTAAATAGTAATGATTTGCGCAATTGTCAACAAATTTTGATGTAGTTTGTGGTACAAGATTCCAAATTTAGTATCGAAAAACATTTTTTTATACTGAATTTTTCTATACTACATTTTTTCAAAAAAATAATTGGACATATTTTTGATAAATTTATTATAACAAAGATTATTCATTATAATGTTAAAAATTACACACAAAAATGTTATGGTAGTTTTTATCTTTTCACAAAGATGTAGACTGCAGAAAATGTATATGCGATATCAAACATCCTTCTTAGATTTTGATTATTTACTAATTTCCAAACATCTGCCTTTACTAGATCAAAATCGGTTGACAATTGCTCAATGTCTGACTATTTAAAAGTACCCCAAATGTCATTAGTTATTATCGAGTAAACATTTAATTATTATTTTTATTTAACAGCTAATTCGATAATAGCTTTCTATGGGTCAAGAATGATTTGTAAACAAAATTTCAAGAAAATCCTTTGAAAAATAGCAATTTTAGGCAGTCCCATAAACTGTAATTAGAAAGGCGGCACATTGATTTAATTTTTATTCACAGATCCACAAAATAACTGACAATTAATTTTTTTAGCAATATCGATTTCTGATTGAATGATTTGCTATGCCAATGTTAATTTAAACTAATAATACAATTGTTTTTCAGGTCAATATGGCTCTAGCAAAAATGTTCCAGGAACAGGGCATGGAGCGGTCTGCAATAGCGACATACAAAGAAGTTTTACGTGAATGTCCATTGGCCTTGGAAGCTGCTGAGGGACTGTTAACCTTAGGTGTTAAGGGTATCGAAGTGAATTCACTAATTGTCGGGTGTACGTCTAATTTGCTGAACCTCGATTGGCTGAATGCCTGGATAAAAGCTCATGCCCATATCCACAACCGGGAGTACAATCATGCTGTAACCACCCTGAGCTCACTCGATAATATGAACTTTTTACGCGACAATGTTAATTTGTTAATTACTATGGGTGAGTGCTATTATTATGCTGGAGATGACAAAAATGCTTTACTGTGTTTGAAAAGGGCGAAAGTGGTGGAATCTGATATGACAAGAGGGTATGTATTCTTATGTAAACTTTTACTTGATTAAAGATTATTGTATTTTTACTAAGTAAATCATACATTATCAACACTTTGATTTTTACAATAAACATAACAATGTATTTCATCTTTCAAGCTCTTCTATACTCGTCATGTTTCTTTACAATTTTGTAAATCTTCAAAAAAGATTAACTATTAGAAAAAGTTGATTTATATTACTCAAATGTATTAAGATCTATGTTATTTCAAATATCATTTTGTGTTCGAGGATTTCTCAAAGACTTACTTGGATCTCCATTCTAAACTAAGTTTAAATTATTTATACCATACGAATAACTGGCCAAATTTGTACCTGATTCCAGCTTAGACATATATGCAGCAGTTCTCTACAAAACTGATCATACAAAAGAGTTAGAGAAGCTGATTCCAGTGATACTGGCTCTGAACGAATGTACACCAGAGACTTACATAGCCATGGCGTACGCGTCCTGTGCAGTGCACCGTTGGAATAGGGCGATCACATTCGCGTCTCAGGCGCTAACCGTTTCGCCGAATAATGTGGAGGCAATCATTCTGCGTGGGAACATACTTATCGAGCAAAAAAAGTATCAGGATGCATTGCTGTACTTCAGACAAGCCATGCAATTGAAACCTCACAGATACGAGCCGCACAAAGGACTAGTCGACTGTTTTACCGGAATGCGCAGACTGAGGGAAGCGCTTAACATTGCTTGCAGCTCGTGTAAATTGCTTGGACATACGCCGAGAGTTTTAACAGTTAAGCATTACTTTGCAATTGCGTAACGACTCTCTGTCTGTAGTTTTTTTTAACAGGGTTGACGTGCAATCGATTGATTTAAATCAAGATAAATTATTGTTTAACAAAATATTTTTTATCATGCTGTAGTACTGTTTTATAAACATTGTATTCAATAAGAAATAATTATGAATACAAATTTATAAAATATTACAATTATCTTAGTTGTTCCTCCGTACAATATTTTTATTATCTAATTTTGGTACGAAGTGCAGAATGACAGATTTTTGCAGAAGATAGTTTAATTTTAGTTAATTTTGTAATAATAACAACCATGATTTTTCAGCTTTACGCATCAGTATTAATGAAAGACCCAGTATCGGTGGGCAAGGCAAAAAATTTACTCGAGAAGGCTCTGGTTCAAGACGAATCATACCTACCAGCAGTGTACCTGCTAGCGGAAATCTACGAACAGGAAATGAATTTAGATGCGGCGGTGACGTTACTGGAAAAGCAAGTGGATGCCCAACCTACGTGCAAATTGTACCAGATGTTAGGTGACTTGTGGTTAAGACTGCACAGTGAAGAGAAAGCCTTGGACAATTATGCAATAGCATTAAAGTATGCAATTCTTCTATATTTAATAAGAAAAATTGAATAGTATTACTTTAATTAAGCTTTATCTAGTTTCAAATTTTTTATTAATATGATTATGTATAACTGATTAGAATTTGTTTATTAATAAACATTGATATTTAACAATTAAAAAAATGATGATAACCGATAAACATTTATATTAATAAATCATTGTATTTTTGTATACATATTGTCTCTTTTACAACATTAACATAAAAAAATAGAAATTATTCAATATAAATTTTTCATTTTTATAGATGTATCGCTTGAAATTATTATTTACGGATATCATTAATTTCATTATTTATTGCAATTCATTGATTAAGATCTGTTTTCAGCTTGGACCCAAACAACAGGAGAGTTCTTGAGGGAATCAATCGTTTAGACAGTTCTTCCAAAAAGTTGGATACGTCTTATTATATGACGGACGGAGAAGAGCCCGCAGACACAACTTATGGTGTCAGGGATGGCCTTCCAGACACAGACAATGACGAGGTGGGCGATGACAGCGAAACCGAAGCTGTCTGGTCAGACATGGATCTCGAGGCCAACAACCAGTGAAACGCCGTCTCAACATATTTATATTTATTTTATACCAATATACACTTTTATGTACATTTAAAACTGATTCTTATCTATATGTACGTATTTTTGTTACGTCATCGAACAAGAGTCATTCGTGTGCTAAACAAAAGTTTGTTATTGAATTTTGTTTGCACAGAAAATAGATGAAATACAATGTTGATACAAGCGCTGTTGTGTCAGTCTACGTTTATTTGACGTTATTTTGCGACGTACAAACTTACATGGAAACAAACACGTTGAACTTGATTTATGAAACCTATACAATTTTTGACGCAGACATCATTAGGACCAAAGTCAGCAAGCTGGCGGCTAGAAAATTGGACCTGTTTGGTGAAACTGAAAGCAGTTTTAGTTTGAATGAGTGGTTTCATAAATCTTGTAAACTGGAGGCAATATCGTTTATTGGAATTTTTTAATCGTAATATTTGTTTAATTTTGTTTAACTACTAACCAGTGGGTGGTTGTGTGGTAACTTCCATAACTGCAGGAGGGGAGATTTTTAGTGTATTATCTTCAACAGGTTTGTGGAGTGTTGATTCATTGGGTGTAGGTGTTTGTGTCAGTGGATCTAAAAATATGCATTATTTGTTTCATAACATGAAATTTGAATGACCGTGATGGACAATGGGAAAGTTACCTTTAAAAAGAAGACTTATAATGTCCGTATTTTCTGGGTTTTGGTTTCTTCCTTCTTTCAACTTTTTATTTGGTGCTTGAATGTAATGTATTAGATAAAATGTAATTTGAACTATATATCAACTATTTTCCAATTAAAATAACAATATGAAACTTACAGGCAGTTGTAGGAACTTGATTGTCAATGTCAACATCCTTTTCAAGAGGTATCACTTCTTTCGACGGCGAATCTTTGAATTAATTAATAACGTAATTTGTTAACTTTTGGTTAAATTTTAGTGCTACTTAGAGCTAATACTAGTAAATGTGCATAAGTTAATAATATTTTGCATTAAATATGACTGTCATTTAATTTTTTTTTTCTCAATATTTCTTCCCCAGAAACATAAAATTATGAATGAAACAAATATTTAGTTAATTAATTAATAAACGATTAAATATTAATTGTTATTTATCAATTAATATATCAATAACATTATTTTTCGTTCCGAGACATAATAAATGTCGTGTAACAAAAACTTACTTTTTAATAAAGGACCTGCGTTTATAACTGAAAAACATCATATATTAATGAAAAAATATAGTTCGTTTAATTCATACAATATATGAAAAACATAAAAAGTTCTCACCGGAAGTGGATATGACTGTGCATGAAATCAAAATTTGATACATAATTTTGTTTCTCATTGTGGTATATTATATGGACTGTTACCTGGAAACAATACTTTTCCTGCTTTATTATTTACCAGGGGATTATTTGATAGTTAAATAATCATTATTCTATTTGAATTCCCGTGTTTTAAGTTCCTAAGAATTCCTAAGAATTTGTTAGGTATTCGTTAGGAATGCATAGGAATTGTTTCATATTTCCTATGAAATTGACACATTTCCTACAAAATCTTAGGAATTATTGAACAATTCCTTAGGAATTTTACGAACTTAAAACATGGGTTATTTTACTTTAATTAAATGAGTGTATGTATATATTGATTATACTCACGACAAAAGTTTAAATCAAATCAAACACCAGTAACAAATAAAACACTCTTTCAAATAACAAAAAATGTAGTTATTACTACAAATATTTTATGCAAATAGCATGTACTTAAACATTGGCGCGTCAAAATGATACGTGACACTGTGTGAAATGTACAAATATAATAGGCATTCGCAATAAGGTACTTTGCATTTTATCTATATACATTTAGTGCATATTCGCATTCTGATGCTATTACAATTGATATAGTATCAAGAAATGTCGTTAATAATAACTCAACCAAGATAAGATGTTACAATTTTGTATACATTCGGTCATATTTTATGCAAAATTTATAGCAATATTGAAATAATACATTAATAAATAATTTGTTGGAAAACTGTATAAAAACATTATAATAATATAAATATGTGATAACATAATATTTGTTCAGTGACATTATTTTCATATCAAAATGTAAAAAATCTTTGAAAATCTATTTAAAAATCTGAGAGTCCAAATTTTGTCTAATGATATACCCTGGAAAGGTAAAAAAATTGGGACATCTGAGTTTTATCAGATTTTAAAGAAATTGTTTATATGCTTAAAATATTTTTTATATGAATTCCAATTATTAAGTAGTAGGCAACAAAAAGTTAAGAAGTAGAAAGTTATTACTGCAATTAATTGCCTTAAGGTAGTACTATCACTTTTTTCAAGAATGAGCTAGAAATTTGTAGAACTATTAATCAAGTTACAAGGCGTTAGTTTTCATAATTTGAGTAACTTTGACCGTCTTGTATGCGAGATATTTGATGTCAAAGTTGATATGTCTAAGGAGGTTGGGATGTGATCTAAATTAACGATGAGAATTTGATGGAAAAATGTATGCTAAAGATACATTTACAAGGAATTTTTTGGCAAAGTTTGAAGACAATCGACTAGCTAGTTCAAGAG
>JABFPB010001260.1:0-26550 GCA_022817645.1 Ceratoteleas bidentatus | reverse complement strand
GGCCGACTTGCGATCGTTTGGGTTCGCAGCGAGTTGTTTTAATCCGAGGACAATGGAAATGGTGTACTTTTCGTAAGACGGGAAAGAAAAGTCGAAAGATTTCGGACTTCGGAAATGAGGGGATATCTTTGCTAGGAGAGTTGGTTGAAGATGTAGTTTGCGAAAAATTGAGTTGAATGGGTGTAGATTTAGAATTTTTATATTTAAATTTTTATATTTTAGAAGTAGAGGACCAATTTAGAAAGTGATATGGGAGAAAAGAAGGATACGAAATTTTTTGTTTTTAGCGGTTTTGGATTCTTGAAAGAATCGTGTATAAACTAAGAAAACTAAATAGCAAAATCTTTTATTATAGAGAAGATTTTTTGCTGTTTGGTTGCTGATTTAAGACTTTCTTATATTGAAAATTAACAATTAACTTTTTTAAATTTTAAAGAATTTGTATGAAGTATAGTATTATTTCATCTAAACTGTAACATCTACAGTTTTGAATAGATTATGACAAACATACTGAAAATCTGATTCTCAATTCAATAAAGTATGCACCAAATATCACTGGAAACAATGAAATAAAAACTTTTGTTATAAACAATTACTCAGCAATTTATTTTTATTATAGAACTTATTAGTTGCTGACTTGTTGCTGTCAGCAGTTCCTGTATTGTAAAGAAATGCAGTTTAAACTTTGTAGTTTCGATTTAAAAATGTTTACACACACTGGTTCTTTACATTTTTCAATTAGTTAAATTAAACATTATTTACAAATATTTTTGATTTCCTCCAAATTTCTTTCTTTTTATATTCTCGTGTTTGCAAGAAAATAGTATTTCGAAGTAAGACGTATTACTCTTCAATTAAAATAAAATTGCATTACGCTAACGAATTTCGTAATGAGAAACTTGGTCGTTATTCCCTTCAAAAGGAGATGTTAATTGACGACTTTTGAAAGGAAGATCTTTTTACAACTACTTAAATTAAATTTTAAAAATTAAAGACAACTGGTTCGGTAATTTTGAGGTCGGATAACAAAGATTTGGAGAGTCAGTGTCAAAACTGAATACTCTCAACGTGAATCATTTAGCTTCAAGTAGTTGATATTTAAACAAACTCCAAGTTTCGTCGAACGTTGAATTACACTGAATATTCATTTATGTCAACAGAAACAATCCCTCTGTTTATAACAACTTCGTGATACATAATATTTTCATGTAAAACTTATCTCAAGCTCAGATGACATCATTACGACTTAGTTCAAATTCATCTCATAATTTAGGATGCTTTTGCGAATGTGGTAAATTCTGCTAGACTTCAAATTAGATAAATTTCGGATAGATCTACTGAATACTGCAAAATCAAGTAGAAATCAAGTGAAATCAAGGAGAAATATATTCATACCACTAAATTAGTACAATTTATCAGAATTAATGGGATTTAATAGATTAATTAATATGTTTAATTAGTGAAGTCTTCCACTGCGGTCCTCGCGTAAACTTTGCCTAATTAGCAGACGACAAATGCAGAACATTATTTACGGATTAGTTCCCTTAATTAAGCAAATTGGACACATTTTTACTACTTTAGATAGAATTTATTATTGTCGTATTTACAAAAAAAATCGTAAATTCAGTTTAATGATAAAAACAGTTATAGATTTTTTACTTAGCAATGATCGCCATGCTTTTTTTCAAATATGACAGTAATCAGTCTAGTCAAAGCAGGAATGATTTGGCCATATAGGAAATATATTCCCAATATATTCCCAATATATTCCCGAAATATTTCCAATATATTCTCAATATATTACCAATATATTCCCAATGTATTCCCAAAATATTCCCAGTATATTCCCAATGTATTCCCAATATATTCGCAATAAATTCCCAATTTTGGGAATACATTCGAAATATATCGACAACATATTAGGAATAAATCGGCAAAATTTTAAGAATATATTTCTCTTTTTACTACTGTAGATGTCAATACCTATCAAATTAACGAAATTTATACTTCGACTTGATATGTAATACGAACTTCTCAACTGTTACGATGAAATCATAGCAGTTTCGCAACTATCCCAAAAACAGACCGGTAGTAGACAATCTGCAACGATCGGCAACTTCGTCGTATCGCCACCGTTTTTCGCCGAAACGGCAAACCCGTAAATTAATTAGCGAACTTCGTTGTCAGTTCGTAATAATGAATCGCAGTCGCGTGATTGCACATTCAAATGCAACCATTCGCTTTGACAGATGTCGTCAATTAACATCTCCACTTGGGCCGCGAATTGCGACCAAACTTTCGACAGCCGGAACTCCGGCGTTACCGCGAAAAAGCGTTAAATATAAGTCGCAACTATTTGTTTAACGCCGCGAGTTCGGAACAATTTGCGAATGCTAAAAATGGAATGCTGACGTAGCGAGCCCTGCGACTTCTCTTTCTTTTTCGCCGGCCAATGAGGAAACTCGAGAGATTAGCTTCTGAAAACCCAATTTGATAAACCGGGACGGTTTATCAAATGTTCGTCATTTGGAGAACCTTGCCGGACAGAAATATATGCGAACAGTTTCTGCAAACGAAGTTTTGGGAAGAAATTGCTTGGTTTCCAAACCGAATTTACGCGGACCACAGTCGTCGTTCGCTTATAATTTGCGCGAAATATAAGCAAATGACATCAAGGTGGCACATGTGGGCAGATAACATCAAAAACATTTCGCAATTTCACGCAATTCACATTGCGAATTTTCGTATATTTTCGGATAAAATCTTTTCGAAAAATTTGCGCCTGAATAAAAAACTTTAGAGGGCCATAACCTCAAAAATAGGTTATATTGAAAGGGCTTCAAAAAGTATTAAGACAATTCGCTAGATAAATTGTAGGAATTAAAACTTCAGCAATATATGATCTAAGAAATTTTTATCGAGCATAACCTCGAAAACAGGTTATTTCTCAAAAGACCCACATTGTAAAAATTGTTTGACAAATGGTCCTGATTTGAAACTGAAGATGTGAATTAAAAATCGTGTTAACATGTCAAAGAAAATGTTGTGAAATGTTTTTGACACGTTGGCCCATTAATTTGTGGTTCGTTTTTGCATCGGGAACCGCGCCACCGATAATCGGCTTTTAATCGGAAACCGTAGAGGCGTGTCATGTAAATTGCGCGTGAACTCCTTCCGCGGTGGGCTATTTCTGAACCGCATGTGGCATCCTCTGGGGTTCCGGCCGAGTCGACTCGTTGTCGATGCACGTGGGAGGTGTACCACTTGATTTACGCACTCTAAAAAGTATCGAGTTAGCGTAGCTCGATCTGGCACCGACAGCTGGAATATCCGACCAAATGTCGTGTAAGTGCAACCAAGACTACAGAAACTGCATAGTAGTTGTAGTCGCATATTAGGGAAATTGCTGAAACCGGAAAGGAGGGTAACCCTCGATAGAAATTCGATGTTAAATTGTACACATTTTAAAAGAATCTGAGGTGTTACGAATAATAGTATATTAGTCTAAAAGAACGAAACTGAAATTCAGTTCGGAAACACTGGATGAAATTTAGGTTTGAAGAACTAAAGCTGTAAATTTAGATGCAAACTAGAATCTGGTTTAGGTTCTAAACAAAACATAAATTTTCGTTAACACTTTGACTTCTGTCCTTTTCTATTTGGGATAGAGAGAAAATCTGAACAACAGACAATGGGTTAAAATTGCACATTCCATAAAATAGCTTGAAAAGACAATTTAAATGATTTAGGGCATTAGTACTCATAGTGAAAAGACTTAATATATAAGTTACTTTATTAGTTAAGACAAATTTTTCGAAATTAGTATTTTGAATATCAAGTATTTTACTGCAAATCTCGGTCAAACGATGTCTGCAGGAGTTCATCCAGCTGAAACTGCAGATTTTGACCCAATTGTGGCAAGATTTTCCAAGTTGCAACAACAAGAATTTATGGCTGATACAACTGGTACTCTCTTCACTGTATTGCAGCGCGTCGACCAATGCGCGGAATTCATTTTTAAATAAACGAGGCATTTTTCTCTGCCTTCTTTCCTGGCTCCCCGCGAAATCAAACAAACGGAATGATCGATTGCAGCTTTTATCTTTTTTACAGTGTAGTTGTACCCGAAAACAAACTACTCAGCGTCTAGGACTAGAACTCTACTTAGGTTAACATAAACACATACGAAATTCGGAATGACTTGATTCCATTGAGAAAAGAAGTTACGAACCTACAATGTAAAAAATTAACGTCTTATTTATTGGTATGAACTAATTAATTATGCTACAAAAAAATTTTTTAACCCACAATTTTAACATTACAAAAATGATTCTAAATGTTGTAATATTTTGAATGTCCTCTTAAAATCTTAATAAGACCTAAAAAATTGGGAACAATAGAAGATTCCTCGTTTTTTCGAGCTGATTTAATTTCTAGCAATTTCACCGTGACATTGTCTTAAAAAATCAAATCACGAGATCGTCGCTAAGATGAATCGACCTCGGCGCTCGAAGGCGAATGAAATCAAGTCACCTGAGCGTATTATTCCGCGAAAACCCCGCAGGACCGGGCGTCTTCAATTATTTCGGCTCTATTAATGGCGGCCGCTCGTCAATAAGCAATCGCTGTTCGCCGACCGGGGATCCATCGATTATGCAAGCGGAGGAAAAATGTCCGCGTTGATTGCCGACGTTTGAAGTTCCGTTGTACAATTTATAAATGATCGTGCAAAGTCCGAAAGAATCGTTAGCGCCTGTAAAAATGTTCATCACCGTTTCTTGGAGATCTAGATAATATGCATGACACTAGTATATTGCAACAGATAAACAAAACAGACGGAGAAAACGACCAGGAACAATTACTGGGTAAACAGCAAATGAGGAATATTAAATACAATTCGACTCTTCAAAAGATTAACATGCCAACTGAATTGTCGACTTTTTTATTTTTAGAAATTTTATATGAAACAGCCTTTTAATTGAATGAAGTATAATTTTAACCTCAATATCATCCAATAATCCAATTGTTTAGAGTTTTTACAAATATGGAACAAAAGTTGGTATAGGATTTTATACTTTGGAAATATCGAATTGTTCATTTTTTCCTGTGTAAACAGAGCATTTTTCAGATATTTTCTTTCAATAAGGGACTAGCAAATTATATAGTATATTTTTCTACGACTCAGCTTGTTTTGGAACAGTTTTCACTGTACCTTCTAAACCCAAACATTTGTATAGAAAAAAGCGTCGAGACGTTATCTGGCACTCGTCCGAATAACTCGTTTGGATATCATCTGGATTTTATCAGACGACATCCAGATCACTTATTGTCTAGATATCGTCTGGATGTCGTTCGAATCTCATCTGGGAAACATTTCCATCTCTATTTAACAGCGTATCAAAACACAGAAAACCAAATAATAATTAAAGGGAAGAGTAACTCGATGAAACATTTTTTAATTGCGTTGAAATATTTAAATTTCACTTGAAATGAAATCATACAATTCTCACTCTGTACCGAAATATCGGCAGTGTATTGAAATTCGATACACTGGATAATAATTAGATTCATCCAAACTCCGTGGTAATAGACATAATATTTGGCTTTCATCGAAAACATTATAAAAATATCAGCTGTCTCTACGTAGCTAATTTACCCAGAAACCACGAGAAAAATCCCTTTTTTCGTGCCAGTTAATTATTTCGTCTTTTGTCGACAATTTGTTGAGCTGTCATTGCTCATTTGACAATCTATTTTTACGTTCATTGGTAAACAGATCGCTCGCCCGACAATATGCGTGCACGGCGTTTTTTGCACGTGTTACGTCAAACTCAATGGGACGTCTTGTGACTGAAAATATCGTATGTTAGGAATCGATATTTTTTGCGCTTAACATAGTTTTGCATGTAAAAGTGACTGCGAATGAGTCCGGTGAGCTTAAAGCGGGAGCTGCAAATTACGCGATCTAATTCCGTGTTTATTCGCAGTGTCCTGAATCGAGCATGATAAGCTTTCGGGGCGAGATGTACACTAAATAAGACATCGGTTCAACGCGCGAATATTTTGAAAACGTCATTATTATTTGAAAAATAATGACCAACTACTTTTGCTAGAATCATTATATAAGGGATTATGTAGAAAAAAGTAAAAAAAGTTTTATCAAATCTTGACAGATACGATTTGAAATTGTTTTAAGATTTTTGTCAAATTTAAGTTGAGTATACGTAAGTGTACACTTATGCGTGAAATAAGTGCGATATTGCACTTATGCCTCAAATTTGCAGAAGAATTTCAGTTAACATTCCGATTGTTCAGTTTGAATAACAAATAATACCATTATTTCATTTAACACTTAAGTGTGAATTTACACTTACACTTGAAAATAGTATAAGTATGAAATTACACTTATGTAAGGTTGTAAAATATGGTTTCTTGCACACAAATTGTGAAATTTCAAGTCAGGAATTTTATATCACCATTTTACCATTTTCTTATTACATTCATAAGTGTATATTTACACTTATATGTAAAATAAGTGTATCTTACACTTATGCACCAAATAACTATAAACTTACACTTATGCACCACATAAGTATAAACTTACACTTATGCACCAAATAAGTATAAACTTACACTTATGCACCACATAAGCATAATCTTTCACTTCTCCATATAATCAAAATTCAAAAAAAATCTAAAACTTAAATTTGACAAAATATTATTCAAAATCACTACGATATCCGTTAGTGCAATACACTAAGAAGGTCATTGAATGTATATAAATCGAGACAAATTCTACATTGCGTGCATAACTCGTGTTTCACATTACAGTTACAGCGATGTTTAAAATGTCTCGGTCAGCACAGGTTCTATAAACATGCAAGTAACACAATCTTACCAGAAACAACATAAATGCTTTAATGTGCATTACGCGACTTCATGAATTGTTTATGTCCCGTGTAGAGCTACATTGAATAGCAAGTTAACTTGAAAAAATCGTACAACCCAAGTTCTCCGGGGCGCGCGTGTAGTTAGCTAAAAGTTGCGCGAATTTTTCGTTGTGCACGTGGAAAGGGCGGGAAAATTAAGTGAAAACAACGAACCGCGCGACAGAAGAGTCCTTAATAACGCGGGCTTAAGAAACGGCTAATAATATTGTAGGATGGCTACGAGTTATGACCTAAGCTCGAGTTTAGCTAATTTAACTGGGTCATTTTTGCCACCGCAAATACACGCGCGCCACACGTTTTTCTTTATCTTTATGACTTGTGTGTATTACGCCTATTCTTGTAACAAACTTTAATGCGCTCTGTCTCGCATGCAAGTTTACTTAAAGCATTGCACCGAATTCGTTTTAAAAATTAATACCGCTCGCCCAACATGTACATAATACTTTCATGATAACTTTTTAATTCTAAAAAACGCATTCGAATGCATATATTTTATGCATTTTTTCTAATCAAAATTCAAAATTGAAAAAAAAGATTAAAGACTAATAAAAAATTATTCGGGCAAAGCTACTGCATGAAAACTTAAAAAATCTTTAAAAACTGCATAAATTGTATGCATTTTTTTCGAATATAAAATGCATAATTTTTATCCATAAAGAAATGCACTTTTATAATGAAAATGCATAATTGAAAAAAAGCGATAAAAGACTGTTAAAAACTTCAGAAAAAAACCTTAGAATAAAAAAACTTCATGAAAACTTTTTAAATTAAAAAAATACAACTGCATAATTGTACATATTTTTTCAGATGAAACTGCATAATTTGTATGCATAAAGAAATGCACTTTTATAATGAAAATGCACGATTGAAAAAAGCGATTAAAGACTAATAAAAAACTTGTTCAGACAAAACTACTTTCTCAATTGCGATTGCCACGTTAATTCTTATTAGTGTGGACGATTCGTTTTCTTTTCAGTGATTCGTTTGGCGCATGAACGAACGGAATTGTGGAACTACTTGGATGAAAGTTTTATGCAGGTTAAAGTTAGTTGCACGAGTAAAAATATTCGTTTACACTGGCGCTCATTGAATATTAATCAGCCGACCGAAAGTTTCGCGCAGAATTGATCTGTTCATTTGACAAGGCAAGTTTCGGCAAATACTCTTACGGGCGTAATAAACAAGGGGCGAAGAATAACGCGGAGTTTGCTAGCCGTTCCAGTGGCCTAGGAAAGTCTAGGCTGAGTTGTTAAGTGTATTGGAAACGGTGACTGTGCAAGTTGTCGTTATGATTGTCTTATATTTTTCCAGTTGCAGAACAGGGTTGCTTTATGATTAGAGTTTTAAATTCTTGAAAGCCAGCTATTAATAGAGCATCTTTCTTTCGTGTTTGCAATGGATTAGAGGCTATGGATTTGTGACGTATTACTCCGAGAGAAATCACCATGGCATAGTAACCTAAAAATTCCTGTATTTCCTAATAGAGTAAACTATTTAGTAAATATTTTGTACATATTTTTAAATATTTTTTTGTAATATTTAGAAGATATTTTAATATATTTACTAAATAACAAAAATATTTCCTATATATTTTTTTGCGTAAATATCGTGTAGATATTTATAAATATTAAAAAATGTGTACGAAATATGTTCTAACTGTTAAATATTTGACATTAAAAATTTATTAAATTTGTTTTTAAATGTGTAAAAACTATTCACGTTGTAATTAGAGGAATTCATGTTAATTCAGAACGAGATTAGTCTCGGTGTTTCGGGGAGGGTGACGAAAATTTTTTCGTAGGATAAGTCCGGATATGTTTAGACTTAAGAAAGTTTTTCCTTTGTCGTCAACTGAAATTTATGACTTAAAGATTGTGTAGCTTAAAGTTTCAGTGACGTGTTACACGTGAATGATTATTTATTTTGATATGTTTTATTGATTGGCATCGACGATAAATCTTCGAGATTGTTTGAAGCGTTTTGTCGTATAAACTATTGAACGTGAGAGTCATATTTTAAGGTGATTGCGAGATATGTATGAGATCTAATGTTAAATATGCAAGGGGATAATGAAATTCGGTTATGCGACACGATGTTGAATTTATTAACAGAGATCTGTCTTTTCGTGGGATTGTGCAATTTTACACTACTTGATATACAAAAATGCATATAAAAAATGATATAAAAAACTGCAAAAATATGTAACTATATGTACAACTAAGTAAATCATTTTGTAAGGAAAAATAAATCTGAACCAATAACAGTAAAAGTATCGATTATATTGAATAAATAGCTTTACTGTGTGAAATACTTGAAATAAGAATAATATGGGAACGTTTAAACGTTTTAGCACTTTTAAAATTATCACTTAAAGGTCACGTTATAAAATAATATATTTTCAAAATATATGTACACATATGTGCATATATATTTCAGCAAAAATTTGTATATTTTTAATATATTTTGTATATTTAAATTAAGCAAATAAATAAATCAACAAATATATGGACGAATATATATTTAATATATATTAAATATGTCAAATACATTTTTATATTTATTTTATATATTTAAATATACATTTTGTGATATATTTTTTCCGCCCGGAAAAATAAACAGATTTCTTCTCAAATTACTTAAAAAAACGTCTTAGAAGTACTGTGCGTGCATCGAAATAATTGCTCCTCGCGGGTCACGGGATGCCAACGTCTTTTGCATTTGTCACGCGAAACAACTGCAAACACGTGAATGCGCCGCTCGTTATTCAACATTAGAAGCGTCGCATTATCTTTGTTCGCGCATGGCATTTGTGAATGGGAAATTGGTTTCTGATGAAGAGTTATGCGAAAAGTTTCAATTGCACATTGTATTGATTGTTCGCCGACAGAAAGTCGGCAGAGAGGGTGCGCGCGGGATAGGGAAAAAAATTATCTGTCCGCGCGGGCAAACACGTCTGGCGCCGCCGCGAATCATCGTAATCGCGGGACGGTTCATTTTTGGCACGGACATAAAGCTTATCTGTCCGCGCGGCTACTGCCAAATCGCTCGCTTCGCATTAGCGACACGCGAAGACGCGAACGGAAAATCGGCCGAAGCCAGCTGTTTATTGATCGGCAGTTGCCCGTCTTTTCGCTGCTCATGGCTTTTCCGAGATGAGCGCGAGTTACATCGAAAAGTTGGTCGAATCGGCGTTTTGGTTCAAGGGCGCAAAATGGGATATTTCTATAGAAATGAAATACAATAATTAAACAATTTCAGTTATTAAAAAAACTTAAAAAAATTTTTTAAATTGATTTTAGTTATATAATAGTGAATATATGTATAACAAAATAAAAAATAATAAAAATAAAAATAAATATAATATGAAAAAACTGTTTCAATAACTTAAACAGATTATAATAATTTAATTTAACCTCTAAATGAAGGTTAATTTGGAACTAATAAACCCTTGTTTGCTTTAAGTAATCACATTTATTTGCTACAATATAATTTAATTGTGAGTCGTGAATCAAATGTTCATTTGTTTAATAACTACATTATTTATTCGGTTCAATTTCAAACAAATATTGTAAACGAGAGTAAAAAATTACTAATCAGAATGTTACTCTAAATTATTGGAAATTTATTTCAACAAATTGTTAATCTTCGTCTAACTTCTAAAATGAGAGAAATTTAATTACTAGATTAGCTGAATAATAATTTTATCGCGGATTTCAAATTCCAACTTCATTCAGATTCCGCACATAGGGAATAGAAGTCAGATCGAGGTGTGCGAAAATGTGCTCGAATCAGTCCGAAATCTAGTTTCGTTGATGCGATTTTGTTAATTGGATAGAAAGTTTGAATAGGATAGACAATTTCTTAGAGAGCAGACTGGCGGCAAGAAATGCCTAAGTTATCAAACTCTTTATCCCCATTTCAGTCGTCATCTTGTTGAAATTTAATTCGGTGTCTTATTGTTGTTGCGAGATGTTGCTTTTAATTGATCCAATCGCGGGGTAATGAGACACTTGAGCGGACTGCAAGCCGATTGTGTCAAAGCGAATTAGGTAATTGTGAAACGGTTTGAGGGTCCTTCAGATGGAGGTGACGAGGCGAAATGTAAACCGCTAACTATTAGCGATTTAACCTGGTTTTAAGCTAAATCGTAAAACTCTAAAATTGTTGTAAAGTAAGAAAAATAGCACTTACGTAGTTTTTTAAAACTAAAAGCCGTAGATTATAGTGTATCATTAGTGTTCTGACTTACCAAAGACTTACAAAAAGGGAAAACAAATACAGTATAGTCTTAGCACTTATATTTTTGCACTTAATGTTGATTCGTCTGAGATTTTGTGGAGTAAATATCATAATGTAATCACACTAATATTCCTAAACAATTTTTGGTACAATTGTACACTAAAAAAGTAATGCCTAAACAACAGAATGGGCAGAAAATACAACAAAAATTACTCTCAAAAGATGATGCTCTTTCGAAAAAGATGTAAGTGATTCGATCTTAAAAACTGCTGCTTGCTCTTCATGGCGATGTCAGCGCCACTGCACTTACATGAATTGCTCTAAAGTCAAACTGATCTTTTTTCGGTTGTCCTCAGTCGGGGTGAAAACAAACCGACCGACGAACCCAGGAGTGAACCTAGACACGAGTGGGGTCACGTTCTCTGTCAAGTTGTGCAAGTCGTGATCCAGGTGTCTTACTATCAGAGAAGGACATCTTTAGTTTTAGTTTAAGTTTTTAGGTTAAGAAAATGCACATATGAACTGTAACTTTGACGTGCGAAAAATGTGCAATATGTCCTAGGTAGTATGAACTAATTGTATTAAGTTTGAGTTTACACTAACTAGTTGGAAGTGATTCGAACTAGTTAATTTGGTACTAGTTTCAACTAACTAGTTTTAGTCATTCTAACTAGTTTTAAACAGTTCTAAATAGTTCGAATGGATTATAATTAGCTTGAATTACTTTGACAAGTTTGAGCTTACTCTGACTAGTTGGAACTGATTCGAACTAGTTTTATCTGGTACAGACTGGTTTTAACTAATTCCAACTAGTTTGAGCTGGTTCTAAATAGTTCGATAGCATTCTACATTGAGAAAAATATTCTATGAAACATTATTAGAATTCCAGTAAATTTTACCATGTAATATAGGAATCGCGACGCCTGGGAAAAATTCTTCGAAGTCGTACTAATTTTGTTCAAATAGGATACGCCGCAACTCCTAAATGATATAATAAAATTTACTCAAACCTTTTCTCAGTGTAACATGCCTGAGATAAGTCTTACTAGTTTAAGCTAATTCTAAACAGTTTTAACTGATTCTAACAAGTTATAGCAGGGTTGAATTAAATGTATCTAATTATATTTACTGCTAACTAATGCTAATTATATCTACATAATTATAAGAGGATATCATTACATTTGAAAATCAACTATTTTCAATATTTTAAAATCCATTTTTCAGTGAGTACTAATTTCCATTTTGCAAGAATAAATGAATGTTTCACTCACGTTCGCGATGTTGAGCAGTTTTTCTCGGTTAGTCGTTACCCCGTGAAGGGGTAATTAATTGGTTCGAAGGTTCGAAAAACGTACGTGCATTTCGGGCAAATTAAGTTTTCATGCAGACGAAAATGAAAAATGGCTTAACGAGCAGTTGGAGAATGAAGTCATTTGGAGTAAATCGCGAATCAATTGTATTTGATTACCCTGAATATATTTGCATAAAGAACCGATGCGACTTCGTTAAAAGAATTACGGAAAGTTAGTTCGCGTCTATTGATACGGTTTTATGGTGAATTTAAAACAGTTCACTAATTCCAATACTTGGGAATTACCTAACGTTATTGCTGAAAAAACTTAAAAAAATTTTAATTGAAAGTTTTTATGCGAAAATGTGTTATACTTAAAATGAGGTATTCTGATCACTTAGTTAATTTAAAGCTAAAGGGAAATTAATAATCCCAGAAAATTGAGATGAAGCGGAAAGTGTACTTACTGTTAAATCTGTAAATTTTTGAAAGCTTAAGTTCAGTCCATCGCAAGATCAAATCTATTAAAATAATTCTCTCTTAAATTAACTTTTCATTTAAAGGATTACAGTGAAATGAAGTAATAATGTAACCGTTGTAATTCCACAAGTAATCAGCCATTTTTATCATGATCGCTGAAAACAAGATGAAAATATTAGAGCTATCGTTGTGATCTTGATAACGGTCGACGAGTAATATAAATTGAAATAAAATGTAAATGTTGATTCAACGTCGAATCAATAAATCGCCAGCTCGTCGACGTTATTGTATCAATGTTGAATTTATGCCGTTGTTTCCTTAGGGTACTGATGTATGATGGATTCAAATATATGTTTGAGTTAAGAACACATATGGTTATGGTAAACAGAGTAAGATACGATATCCAGTTTCGCTTCAATCAAACATTCATTATATTTAAGTTATAACCAGGACAATTATAACTTTAAAATTCAGAAACAATCTTTATTGAATTATCAAAACTGAAACTTAACATACCTATTAAACTTAACTTTTGTACTTAAATCCAATTCCGTTCCAATTTTCAAAATTACATCTTGAAGAAACTATTTTCCAGAGTAAAAAGTTCGTTTTTTTAAAAAAAGAAATATTTTGTCAGTTTACTCTTCAAAAAACCACTTGTGACTTTTATGTATGAAAGATTGGTATAAATCAGACATAGAACATCCATAAACCTAGCATTACCAGGTTAACTCTAAATCACTTGACGAAACTGAAGCTAAACTGAAAATGTGACCCAGAAGTAACTCGATCATGGTATCAGCATTCCAAAACGTCTACCACTAAGTAGAAACATTACAATTTTGTCGCAAACCATGTTTAAAAGTCTGTCACATCAAAAATGCATCTCTGCAATTGCAAAATGGGATCCAAATGTTAATTTGCTTTAAAAATAAAATAAATTAAAAATGAAGATAACCAATGAACTTTCTCCCTTAAAGTATGAAAGGGAAAAATCATTCAAAATCACCAGAAATTAAAAAAATTTAAGTTAACAATTTTTAATTTAACATTTTATTTTAAATTAAATTAAAAATTAAAAATTTTAAGTTAAAAAATTTTAAAATTAAACATAAAAATAAAGAGAATTACAAAAAATTATATTTTCTTTTCTGCAAAATTGTCTAATTTTACTACCCTTAAGGCTACCTCCTTCATTTTTGCAATGCACAACATTAACACATTATCATAAATCTCCACATAAAAATTGTGCAGCAGCAAATTAAGCCGATTATCAAATCAATTCTTATCTCTCTTGACATCGAAATGCCGGCAATTGTCGTCGCGTGTTGGTTTGCACTACTCAAAGAACAAAGTCTCGCTACCATTAAGGGTAGGCGAATACTGCCGGCATGAAAATTTCAGCTTTGCAAGCCAACGCCGACCCATAAGAAATACATAGGCGTAACTCGACGATTGAAACTCGTCGGGCGCAGTCTCACTTTGCATGCATATGCATTTTCCCAATATTCCACAGGAACACGATTACACGAAACAAACTGAATTTTTACGATCGCTTTTACGAGTTATGCGCAGCATTAGACATGTGCGATCATTAAATTACTTCGTTCCATAAACCCGCAAAACGGTTCTTCGCATTTAATTTGTTGGGATAAGACACTCTCCATTTTATCAGCCCGGAACTTAACCGCCACGACCCAATTTCAATAACGATTTTGCATTCGAAATGAAAAACCGTAGAAAAAGGTAGAATAATATTCAAATATTCAGCGTTCCTGCCAGCGAATTCCAAATTTATATTTTGATTTAATATCCATTTACATTTTACATCTTAATTTATTTTAATTATTATTATTGTTCCAAATGTGAATACAGTAAAAACTCATTTATCTGATTCACTTTTGCCTCGAACTTTCCGAGTTCAAATCTTTGTCAGTTAAGTTTTTTTTTTTCAATTCATCACTATATTTTATTTAAGCAATGTTTCTATGTAATTTTGAATTCAAATAGAAATGGGATTTGATCAAATATATAAATTTCGATTACACTTAACTGGGGCTGTGGGAAATTTGGGTTGGAAAAAATTAGGTGTCAGGTTTTAAGAAAATATACGCCCCGTTTCCAGCAACTTTTAAATAACTTGTACGCAGCTATGCCGATGCGAGGAACGTTGGTTCTGCGAGATCAACTTCCTGTTTTTTGTTTTGCTTTGGCTCCACTCATACTGGCTTGTTGTATTTGAATTCAAGCGAACGAATGAGCAACTTTTTAAATGAAAATCTCGTGCTATGAGTATTGGTTTAAACGTCGAGAACCGTGTTGATAAAATGTTTAAAAATACGATAACTCCCACAAATTGTTTAGCGATATATATCGCGTAAGATTAAACACGTTATGTCAGTGTTACGACTATGATTGCCTGATAGATGTCAACGATTTCGGTCAATTGGAATGGCGAAGAATTCGTTCCGACAAATGAGTTGTCAGCGAATTGGTTTATCGGCGAATTGGTTATCGAAGAATTGGATATCGACAAATTGATTGTCAATTAATTGTCCGGATCGCATGATTTATAGACGGTCATTTAGGTAATCCACATCAAACATGCATAAACTTGTATGATACAAGATAATCCGTATTACCTTAAGATAACTGCTAACTTGATCAAAGGCATTACATATCGAGACATACGATTAACGCAATAACTTGAAGATTTAGAAAGGATAGAAAATGAACCCTTTTTAAAGGGTTTTTTAAGGACTATCTTTTAAAAAAGTAATATCTTTAAATGTTTCCGATATAAGTTACTTTTATTACGAGAATTTTTATTACTTCGAAGCAACGTTATTGCAAAAGTGAAAAATGACTTTAGTGTAAATCAGGTTGAAAATTGCAATGGTACAACAAAATGTGAAATAAAATAATACTATCCAGTTTATTAGCACAAACAAGCGGTGTATCTCGAACCAATTGCTACATAATAGAAAATCAATGAACCTATATAGGCGTTGAATTGTGTGATGTGAACATTAATTTTTTATTCCGCGTTATTGGTAGTTATCGAGCTTGTATTTGATACTAATAATCTATCTTATTTGTAGTGACAAACGCGAAAATACAAAGATACATAATACACAAGCCATTTTCAACTGTCGCATGACATAGACGACGAATAAAAGATATTCATATTTCATTGCACTAACTAATGTTTATTTTGTCGTTTCTAACGTAATTCAAATGGGACATGAAGTATAATAAACGTGTATTATATGGGCATTTTATTGTACATAAATTATAAGCTATAGATAGAAAAGGGGACATTTTTTCAGCAGAATATATTTCCGACGAACCCTCTTAACTCAGCTGGCTATCAATTTTTTATACCGATTCTGAAAAACTAAAAATTATAACTTTGGGAAATATAACTTGTCGCTCCCCATTTCCACCATGATGGGTCTTTCAAGTCTTGACCCACCCAACTCGAAAATCGATGGGAAAACAATTTAAATGCGATTGTAAACAAAACTTCCCTTCGACATTTCCAACAGACGACCCCAATTAGCCAAAATCATCAATCAAAAACCGCACCATTCCGATGTACCCAAACAGAAGTCATTTTGGAACATTTACTCCGTTATCTGACGTCACCATCGTCTACCCTATATCCCGTCCATCTCAATTTGGATTACGACCAAATTTAGTGCCGGTTTAACGACCCTTTTCGTGCGTTTCTCAAGCTGCCTCGACTTTCCATTTCCACGACCATATCGGCACAATCGGGCTTGGCCATGTGACACATATTTGAGGCCCTAAATTCATCGCTCTTGACCCAATTTCAGCCTTTCCCCCAGCCAACTTAGACCGACATTTGTCAAGAAAAAAAGCGGGCTATAAACGCGCTATTATTTCCCTACATCCACAACTTGCGAAAAATCGTCTTAAATCAATGTCTAACAGCTTAGAATAACTCCTTACTTGACCCAGAACATTTTTTGGGACATTTCAAATGCCAGAAATATTCCAAAATTCTTAGTTCTTTCAATTTTAAGGGGCATTGCGCTAAACCAGGCATTGACCCAAACTTGGGATTTTTTTTTACGGGACTGGGGAGAGTTAGAGATCTGATTTTTTTGTCAAAATGTTTACTAACTATTCATCTACAAATACAATTTTTGTCAATAATCTAAAATCAAAATGGCGGTCAATATGGTCGTTTTCCGGATATGCCTCTGCGAAACTGCGAAAATTCTGCAGGTCGGAAAATGACACCTGGAAACATAATAAACACATGCAAAATGAAGCATATAGTCTAAAGAATGTCTCAGTCAGAATGTCAACAAATAATCTAAACTAATAAATAAAAATAATCAAAATTAAAAAATGTTTCGACCTGGAAATGTATCAGAACCACTCCTGATATAAAATAGTCTATTCACCATGACAGAAATCCTTTCACGATAAAAGGATTTTCCATTCAATATTTGGACAAGAAGAAAAATCTGTTCAATATGAATGGGAATCTATTTATAATGAAAGGAATATTTTCATAATGATGCCATTTCTTTGAGGTTATGTTATACACATAAAAGATAGTGGTTCAATTAGGGTTACTGGGATTGTGTGCTATTAGGGAACGTTCGTCAGCGGAACCAAATCGTCCCGCGCCTTTGGCTATTTGCAATCGGGAATGGGCGCGCTAATGGTTTCGGCGGTAACGACCGTTTGGGCGCCAGTTTGGGCGCGGCTTGGATTCCGAATCGGCGGGGTTACACTGTTTAGGTCAGTGTCACCTGGCAACAGTAGCCGATTGATCGATCGCCGGCTGCTTATCCACGTTGTCACACTCGCTCAATGACAGCCTTCGGAAGGGAGAAAAGTCCGGATCCGAGTGGTTGTCATTAGTCAGGGAACCTTTAGATCGCTTTAGGGAAGTTTAGGGAAACTCGAGTGCGAAGGTTAAGAGCATGTCTCGGTGGTATTGATCCCTACTTTATCGGCATTAATTGATGTTCGCTAATATGAGTTTGTTGATATTTAAACAAGTTTAAACCGGTTATATTTCCTTCAAAAATTATGGTAGGAATGAATGGAGAGGATTTTTCTATGAAAAATGGATTTACCTATGGTATATCCACCATTTTCAATAAAAATAACAGAGGCAAAGACAGAGAAACCTAAAAAGAGATAGAGATAACGACAGAGTGAGAGAGAAGATTAAGTTAAGTTTCATCGGGTTGGAATATTAAGAGAGAGTTGGTTCCAAGTCAAAAAGTTTTATTCGGTGCGCCTTCCGGCGCAATCATGCAAATAAAGGCGTCGGGTGATAAGGCGAAAACTCGATGCAATATGTAGGGGTGCCTCAAGTGGGCTATTCATTTGACTATAAAATTAATTTCCGTTTACGCGCCACTTTGCGGAATGTACTCGTTTTGACGAGTGCCTGGGATTGGTTTACGTTCGAATCGACACGTCACTTCCGGTCGACAGCTAGAATGGGTTTTGTTGGTACTCTAAAGGTTTATGCACAGAGTTCAGTTTGGTTCTAATGTAAAATTTTCAGTTTATACTATTCTGCTTTGTAATGTAAATAACAGATTCAGATGTAAAGTATCAATAAAAAGGGGAATATACTGTAAACAATCAATTGTCATAAAAATGTTTCATAGACAATAGACAACCAATGAACAAAATATTTCTGTATAGAATTTCATTTTTCATTGGATCTTCGCTTTAATAATTGAAATTTTTTATATTAAATAATGTATTACTTTTGTAATAAATTATTTAATATAAAAAATATCAATTATATAATACAATGAAATATAGTAGTAATAAAATAAAAATATTAAATGATTAATTCCTTTTGACTAATCTAAACATTGTAATAAAAACTGTATCGATGATTCTATTCTGTACACTTTGGAGACTAAAGGAAATGTAATTAATTTCTCTCGATGTCAGTGAGATGATTTCTTAGATTTTATTGACACATATGAAGCATTCTGATGTTTTCCTTAACTGAATGACACGTGGTTCGAGCGAGTCAGCATGATGGTGATACTTCTCAACTGCATCACACTTGGGATGTACCAGCCCTGCGTCGACGATCAATGTGTGACGAACAGATGCAAGATTTTGCAGGTAATGTAATGGCTTGCGTCATTCAAACTTTGTGTTCATCAGTCTCGAGTGAAAAGGTCGATTGGTCGACCTGGGTTCGCGTTTCGGGAACTACAATAAACTACAATTAATTAATTAATTTATTAACCATCGATGATGCTAATAGTGATATATTATATATTTATACTTAGCAAAACCTAATTGGATGAAACAATTTGAAGAGTGCATTTGATGAATACTTTAGAGTTTATTTTTCTGGTAATTTATAAAATATTTAGTACAGCGTATAAGTACCAAAAAAAAAAAAAAAAAAAAAACAAGTACAAAACTAGTTCAACCTAAATTTAAATTGAAAAACCTAATTTTCAGGTAAAAAAAAAGTTCTCCAACTCCTTCCTCTAACCTCATTGTACATTTAACAACGTAACGATATCTTACATTGTTGCAGTCACACCACACGTAAACATATGCCATAATATATTTACGTTAGCGTATTCGAGCGTACTCGTCGACTGTATTCTAATGCGATGACGCAAATTTAGCAAGTTTGCAGTAAGTGAATTGAAATGTAGCGCAGTAACACTGAATTTGATTTAGTTATTTATTTGTCTGCACCGCGGCGTTTGCGCAGACGTCGCGTTAATTCGATTCTTCGCCGCGCGGCGTTTCATTTTTGGAAAACGTCCTCATTGGCTCGTAAACTTGTCAACGTTTCGTTTATCTTGCAATCGCATTCGGTTAAGCGCATTTAAGTACGGCAATTATTTAATGACAGCCGATCGATGCGCTGCTGAATTAATTAATTAATTACTGCAACTAATAAACAGCTGAATGATTGACCGGAGAATCGGCGAATAATTAAATGGATGGGACTGCCCTCTTTTTCCGTTAATTTTTCGCAACCGTTTGCCACAACGGATTTTCGTCCCAGAACTTTCGGTTTCAATGGACTGGAAAATTGTTAACTGAAATTCCGACATATTAGGGCTGTATATTAGGCCTTGTTTGGCAGGGAATATTTTGCGTTAGACGCCGGGAAATTCGATGGAAAAATAGTTGAAAATAAGATAAGTTCGACGCATTGAGCGCTGGCATCGAGTAGAGTAACAAGTAGAAACAAGACCACGATACCGTATATCAGAGATGTCCCACATTTGCCATTATATCCATCCTCTCGAGGAAATGTGCGCGGAAAACATTTGAGCAGATTAATAGTTTGGAATATATAAATAATGCAGCGAACGTAATGAACGATGGTACATTTTGCTGCGAAAGGCAATCGCACTATGAAAATTGTGGGAAATCGATCAAATTTATCAAGAGGTTAAGATACCGGACTTAGAAGTCGAAGGCTCGAGATCGAGTCCTAATTGCGGAAGTTTTTTTTCGCCGAAATTTTAACGTTAATTGACGTTTATACGTAATCTAAACGTAAAATCATCGAAAGAAACGCATTAAAACGCATCGATCTCGATAACAATATGTAACGTTGTAAATACGTCTCAATATGTCTTGATACGGTTTGAATATCTCTTCAATAGGTATGAATATATATCAATATGTTTCAATAATCCATTTTTAACAGGATAAAAGATTATTCTTGTTGGTATCATCACTTGCATACATTTTAAATAAAATCTCATTTATTAAAACCTAAGATATTCGACGTTGAGGTTATGAGAAAATGGCACACATAAAATCTACAGAGTTTAATGCTAATAATTGATAAAACCCGATTTAGTTATTTTTTTATTTTAGGATTTGAATAAAGTATGCAGAAATAATGAAAAGGAAGAAGCTGCGGAGAGACATTAAGATTTTTATTGGCCGTTTTGTGGTGTTGTGACAACACTAAAATTTAAATGCACAGTATAAACTTTGTTTAGACAAGTTTCGCCAAAAGTGCTAAATTAGTCAAGTCGCAAACCGTCAAAACTGAGATTCGAAGACGACGCAAACAAGAATAGATGGGTACACGTGTTAATATTTGAGAAAAAGCAAATCTCATCGACTGGAATATTTTTGGTCCCAATGAATTTTGCAATCGGTTTAAGTGCCCTGATGATTGATTTAGCGTTGCTTACTTTGACCATGGTTTTGCGTTGGCCATTAGTTTAATAGCTTGATTTGCATTTGCTGAGAAAGATAATCTTGCAATTTCTGATATTCTACTTTCTGTACTTAAAAAATGTTAACAAACCGTCGATTTCGTAATATATTTATAACATTCAATTGCAGAGCTTGAGTTTTGTTAAAAAAACTTTTTGTTAAAAAAGTTATTCTCTTAGAATAACTATAGAGAATAGACAAGTTCGGTATGTTTTTCACCGAGCAGCATTTAAGAAAGCCTTTTTCTTTCAACTTAAAAAATACATCCTTCGTGGATCTGATATCATAAACACAGGACAATGGTAAATTAATACAATGTATTATGCACCCAGATATCGATCAGTCCGATACAATCGCGCGGTCCACGCGAAACTGAATAATGCAAGAAAGAAGCCAATCAGGCGTCCAATTAATCAAAACCCGCGTCTCCGGGCGACCCGTGTCACATTCGCTGAGAGTGTGACGATACAGAGGGATTCGCGACTGGACATTACTCTCAAGCAAACTTTTTTGATCTTTCGATTTTAATATAGCTTTTTTATTTTTATCACTTAAATCGTGATGTCAACTTCTTGGTTTCAAATATTGAGTTTTCTCGTCGATTAAAAATTTTTGCAAATTATAAAATTAAATTTTATAGCTAATTATTTTGCATTAAAAGAGGTATCATAAAATTAGTTTAAAAAGTGCTGAAGTGTATTAAAGGGGTTTCATTTTGTAAGAAACATGTTCTAAAATGTATTCGAAAATAATCGGTTTACATTAAGAATATTGTACTCTAACAATTAACCTGTTTAATTTAAAACGATTTGCACATGCACGCAAAATATTATTTCGAAGGCAAGAATAATCAATATTTGCGTTGTAAATAAATTTAATTTCATTGAAATAATTTAATGGAAAGAATATTTACATTAATCGAATTGTATATTTAGCATGATTTTGAAATTGAGGATAACTTATTTTAACAGTTCTTATATTTTTTAACCACAAATAAGAATTAAAAATTATTTAATTTATAGTCTTACTGCAATAATATCTTGGGTTAGAAGATTTTATTCTTATCATAAGCGGAAATCCGTTTATCTAAAGAATAATAATAAAATCAGAATAAAAAATAAAAAAAGAATATTCCGGTTATTATAAACAGACAGTTTTAAGAATGTACAAAATAGAGTTCTTTATTAAAATAATTTAATGGTACTTTGAGTAATAAACTGGATGGAACTTTTTGTTAACTGTTCCAAAAATTGTTTAAGTCCAGTTTCTTTTCAAAATTTTTAATTTCTTCTTGACTAACTATGGCAAATCATTTCACATCTGGACTTTGTGCAAACATTTTCATTTTTGCAAAACTGCACATTTTTGTCAGTCGAAATTAATTGTCGACCCTTTCCCTTTTGCAGATGTTCGACGATATTATTTTTGCATTCTTCGCGTTGGAGATGACGATAAAAATGGTGGCCATGGGTATTTACGGTAAAGGCACCTATCTCGCCGACTCCTGGAATAGACTGGATTTCTTTATCGTAGCGGCTGGGTAAGCATTTTCGCGTCAATTAACGCCACGTATGTAGGCAAATCGATACTCCGAACGGCGCACAGAATATGTACGATTGCGGGAAAGCCGTCGTGATTTCCACGTGCGCCGGGAGCTCGTCTGAGGGGGGGGGGGGGGTAAGTGCCCAGAATCCCCCTTTTGATTTGATACGTTCATCGACAAGATATTATGAGCATGGTGGCATCGTATAGAAAAAATCAGTTATAAAATGTATAACATGAACAAAAAATAGTCAAACAAACAAATGCGAAGATACCGAATTTATTTGCGTAATTGGATATTTCCATAATAATAAATAAATAAAATAAAATAAAAGTAGAAAAACGAATATTAATTATAGGATAAAATTATTTATTTATTCTTTTTAATTAAAAAAAATTTTATTTTTATAATATATACATAATAAATATATAAAATAAATATATATAATAATAAAAACAATAATTTAATTAATTTTATTTAAATAAAAAAATATTATATATACATTATATATAAATATACATTATATATAAAAAAGAAATTCGAAATTAGAAAGCAATTAGAAACCTTTCCAAATTTCTGAGATTACAATAAAAAGATTTTTGTTGTAACCTGTAGTTATTAAAAACTACATAAAAAAACATTGGAAACATTTGTCTAATTTAGTGCAAAATCTCTCTCGATGAAATTCATTTGTCTAAAGTAACACGTGTGAATTTCGATTCTCGAAATCAAATTCCGCAACTTTGTTTTCGTTAAATTCTTCATGTTTCCCGAAACCAATTGGTTTGATCCAATTTTAAAGTTGAAAAATGTACGTATTCGACATTTTTTCAAGAGCAAGAAAAATAATGTTGACGTACTTTTTTTTATATTTTTGGTAATTCATGATGATAGTGAAATAAAGTTTATTTCTGTATAAGTTTAGAAATATAATGTGAATTTGACAGAATATTTCTCAACTATCTTACAAAAATAAATACAGTAAATATTTTTACGTCTTCTTCAAATCAGCATATGTAAAGCTAAAATTTAATTCAAGCTTGAAATTTCAGTTCAGTGATAACAAGACTGTTTTATATATGAGAAAAAAAGTTAATAAGGATATACGTCATTACTCCTAGGACGTTACTGGTTTATGAACTTAGTACTCATATAACTTGCACTGACGTAAAAAAATTAATGTTTGCGTAATTATGTAAAGTGAAAAACAGTTTTAAGATTTTAGATTCCTACGTAAATAAAAGAGTTCGATCATTTTTATCGATTTATCGATTTATCATCGAATAATTAATTAGAGAGGTTGAAAAAAGAAAGGAAACTAATTTCATATTTTTATGTGACTGAATTTTAAAACAGAATTTTTCAATAATTGCAATGAATATTTTTTGAAAATTTGTTGGTATATATAAATTGTTGAACCGCACGGAGTTTATAAGGAGTTCATGTAGAATTTATCCTATCAATGAAAAATATTATTTAATATTAAAAAATATTTTTACTATTAAATTATATATTAGAAACATTACAAAATATGTTAGATGTCCGGCTAGAAATTTTGTTTTAAATTAAAAAATTATTTGCATAATATTTTCATAATATTTAACAAATATTTATATAATATGTTTGTAATATTCAAAAAATTATTATTTTAATAAATCGCCGTGATACGTAGCCGAACATCTTTCAACCAATTAGTTGAAAAAACGTCCTTGTCATAGCTGGGATTTGAACCCTGCGATTTATTAAAATAACTTGTTGAATATTATAAACATATTATATGAATATTATGAAAATATTATATAAATATTTTTTAATATTTAAAAAAATATTTTTCACTGATAGGATACATGAGATTCACATAGAATTCACAACGGATTCACATGGAATAATAATTTATAAAACTTTATACATTTTTTGAAAAAAACATCTGAAGTCGCTTCAAAACCACAATTTTTTAATCAAATCAGCCGATTTTCCTCAGGGAATCCCGCGCTTTTTGATTGGATCTGTGCCGCGAAGGCATTTTTGCCCTGTAGATGGCGCGGAATAAACAACTTAATTATTCCTCCACTGTGCGCGTTATTCGAAAGCAAATCGCGGCGCCAAGCGGGCCGCCTATTTGCATAATTCGAATTGCCTCGCGAAACGCGAAAGCGCCAAGGATTCGCGTGTTAGCGAGTGTTCGGTGATCAATCGGGCGTTGATTTGCATGTGCCGTTTTCGCCCCTCCCTCCCCTCAGCCCGTCGATATCCCAGCGTCCGTTTTTTCGTCGCGATTAACGAGCGAAAAGATGTCTGGAATTCCAATCGACGACTTGTCTCCCCTTTTGTTTTTTCAGGGCGCTGGAGTACTGCTTGAATGTGGAGAATATGAATTTGTCTGCCATACGTACTATAAGGGTGTTAAGGCCGCTCCGAGCGATCAATAGGATACCGAGTGAGTAACACTTCCAATCCACAAATTTGTTTCTGGCTGTTGGCTGGGTGTTGGCGCCTTTTTCAGGCTAAAGTGCGACGGCAAATGCGAAGTTCAGGGCGTGAATCGGAAAGGAAAAAACGCGAAGCGACAGAGTAGAGTGGAAAAAAGTACACTTTTAGTTTCATTTGGAGACAGTCAGTTTTTGCTGCTAGAAATAATGACAAAGAATGCTTTTTGTCAGATGTTTTTCTGAATCCCATAAGAAATAATGTATATAAATAACAATATTTTGTATAATTGTTAAAAAAATATATAGTATAATTTTAGATAAATTTTATTTATATGTATTATATGTATTATAAATAAATTGTTAATTGTTTCTAATTTTGTTATTAACAATTATTAACAATTATTTTTGTTAATAATAATTCTACGAAATTCGTGCATAGATGATATAATAAATTGTTATTTTAAATAAGTTGGAAAAAATATGTGCGTAAACTGGGATTCGAACTCACGATCTCATAATTTCTATATTGTAACGTTGCTATATTGTAATAGCTAGGCTATGACTGAAGCGAAATTTTAATTTTTTTCCAGTGTAATTGGATTGCGCGTTCAGTTGTTTCGGTCGTAAGCCGTGCGTGCTGCGACGAAAATTGGTTACAATTATAAGGGGATTGGTGGCATCGTTATCGGATCAGGCGATGATATCAACTATTGTTCATATTTGCTGCGATTTATGAGAATCTAGGGATGTAGAGAATTTTTTAGGGTTACAAGAAATTTAAAACCGCGAACTGTTATCTAAAATTTATTTTACTCTAAAAATTTTGTTTTATGATTTACATGTGGTTATAGTTTCGGATCATTTTTCTCCCAGAATATTATTCAATACAAATTTAATACAGGAAATTCATTCGCTGAGAAAATCTGTACGAGAGAATCGGAAAGGAGAACCAGTCGAAATTGTATCAAATTTGCCTTACACACGTACGTCTCGTAACTTTATGGAGTGTATTTGGATGTGAAAACTCGATTAGTTTCCTTAACTTACTTTTAAATATTTATACCGCCAAAGAGTTAAATCATATTTGTTATTACATTTATGTAATAATAACATTAGTACTGAGAAGCCTTTGGAATGTCCACTAAGAGGATGTCACACGTTACCAGTTTTAATTCCAAATTTACACCAAAACCGTAAAAGCATTTTTTTAATAAAAAGAAACTTTAAGCGTAAGAAAATATTTGATTTTGTGTTTTAGAATTATCTATAGCGTTCTGCAATTTAACAAAATTAATACAATGGTCCTAAATACTCATATTAACCAGTATCGAAACATTTTTAAGACGAGCCTAAACATTATTCAGTTGTCCATAATAATTTACAATAATA
>JABFPB010001259.1:0-26579 GCA_022817645.1 Ceratoteleas bidentatus | reverse complement strand
AACACGTGACGCACAGTTAGATATCTCGTGCCCTGACGCCATCGTCAAAGTGCAAAATATGAATGTGGAACCGAAAACATTCGTGTCGAATTTTTGTTTGTATACAAAACACAGCAGAAAATATCGAAAGCGACGCTTCAATTGTGTAATGATTCATGGAAACATTTACATTAACCATTACATTTATAATGATTAATGAAAACGTATTCATTAACAATTATTTATTTAATTATTAATTTGATAAAAACATTATCCATTAACCATTACTTTTGTAATGATAAATGACATTTTTTTCATTAACCATTACTTTTGTAATGATCACTGAAATTTTTTCATTAACCATAAATTTTGTAATCATTAATGAAATCTTTTCATTAACCATTACAAAAATAATGGTCAATATGACTGTAATAAATACTGAAAATAATGATTAACGAGCAACACTGCTTCGAAAGTGACATAGGCTATATAGATTGTTTTGAATATAGATATTTCGAGGAGAAATTTGCAAAATAACAAATATCATACATGTATTTTTTGGTAAATGTTTCCTGCTTTCCGACTTCTTTCGACCATAAAAAAATTACTACGGTAGCTAACGCTAAACTGATTATCATATAGCGCATTTAATACTCATCTTCGAAGCACAACTTCAATTGTAAAACATTCGCACACGAATTTTTTTCGTTACACCTTTGTCTGACCATTTTCTGTCCGTTTTCTAATCCGTTTCTGTACCATTTGTGATCCATTTCTGATCCATTTCTGACCCGCTTTTGGCCCATTTCTGACCCGCTTTTGACCCATTTCTGACCCGCTTTTGGCCCATTTCTGACCCGCTTTTGGCCCATTTCTGACCCGCTTTTGGCCCATTTCTGACGATTTTCTGATGGTTACCTCAAGGTTATCTGAAGGATTTCTGAAGGCTGTTTGAGACTTTTCCGAAGATTTTCAGAAGGTTTTCCGACGTTTTCCCAACGATTATCCGACGATTATCCGACGATTATCCGACGATTATCCGACCAATTTCCGACGGTTTTGCGGCGGTATTCCGACGGTTTTGCGGCGGTATTCCGACGATTTTCCGACGATTTTCCGACGATTTCCCGACGATTTCCCGACGTTTTCCCGACGTTTTCCCGACGTTTTCCCGACGTTTTTCCGACGTTTCCCGACGATTATCCGACGATTATCCGACAATTATCCGACGATTATCCGACCAATTTCCGACGATTTTGCGGCGGTATTCCGACGGTTTTGCGGCGGTGTTCCGACGGTTTTTGGACTGTTTTGCGACGGTTTTTCGACGGCTTTCCGACAAATTTCTGACGGTTTTACGACGGTTTTTCGACGATTTTCCGACGGTTCTTATCACAATCTTATCATCAATGTTATCTTATCGATTTGCGATCGTTCTCAGACAATTTCCATACATTTTCCAATCCAATTTAACTCAGTTTCCACACTGATTTCAATATAATTTCCACCCTGGTTTTAATACCATTTGCACCTATTTTTTCAATCCGTATGCACGTTGTCGTCTAGCTATTATCCGGTCTTTGTCTTGCCACCCTGGTTTAAAAACATAGAGTTTCTGGCTAAAAAATATTGAGCCAGAAACAGTACGAAAATGCAACCGAAAATTTCGTATATGGATACAAAAGTCACATTTGAAATCTTTTTCTGGACGAAACCCACAGTTTCTGGTTAAATTATTTGAACCAGAAAACAATTTAACCAGAAACTGTGAGTTTCGTCCAGAAACAAGCTTTCAAATGTGACTTTTTCGTATCTATATACGAAATTTTCGGTTGCATTTTCGTACTATTTCTGGCTCAATATTTTTGAGCCAGAAACTCTATGTTTTTTAAACCAGGGCATTGTCCCGCTGCTGTTTGATCGTTTTCACATCGTTATCATATCTTTTGTGTGCTGGTTTTTTACTGCCGTCTGATATATTTCCAAATCTTTCCACACCTATATCACACCGTTTCCGGATTGATTTTACATTTCTGTCCACCTGTTTTCTGATTATTATCACATATTTTTACGATTTTCTGTTAATAAATATTATGTTTTTCGTACATTCATTGCGATACTTAATTTACTTCTATAAATAGATTTCCGTGCGGAGCACGGGTATTTAGCTAGTTTTATATATTAGTAAGGATAGAAGTCGGAAAGCAGGAAAACATTTACCGAAAAATACATGTGAGATGTTTGTTATTTTGCAAATTTTTCCTCGAAATATCTGTATTCAAAACAATGTATATAGCCTATGTCACTTTCGAAGAGCCGTAGAATCATATATGTTAAATGGATTTTGATTCAACAGAATTTATTTAAAAAAATTTTATGCAGAAGTCAGTAATTTATATATTTTGAAAAAGAAAAACTAATTTGACACTACCTACGTAGTATCAAATTAGGTTATGTCAGTAGCCTAAGATGACACATTTCGAAAACAGCTTGAAATTTGTTACGCTTCCATGATACGAGTGGTGGGAGTACATTTCAAGAGGCCTCCTCCCTTCTATTACCCTCCCTATCACCCCGACGAAAGGCCTCTATGTAGGCTCTACTGTAATCGATTACTTGAGTCATTCGATTAATAATAATCGATTAATCGTATAAAAATAATCGTTTTAATTAAATAAAAATTAAATTAAATTAAATTAAATTAAAATTAAATTAAATAAATAATCGATAATTAAATAATCGATTATTAATTGATAACATATTAAATAATCAAAACAACGTAAAAAGAGATGTTTTATTTAATAACGTCATATATATGAAACATGTCATAAAATTTAACAATATAACTGATTTTACTTATAAAGATACCCACATATTTTCACCCGCAGTCGACAGAAACAGTAACTGGGAAAAGTGTGTACTTGTCATCCGACTGCACAGTTCGCTCAAGATCAACTTTGCTTGCGAAAAATTTGGGTATCTTTCCTTTAGTACGCTAATCGGTGAAACCTTAAGGCGGCTATTTCTAATTTATAATCTAATTCGCAACTGGATTGGTTGTTAGTTTCGCTCATTTTTAAGTAAAGTAAAGTAAAGTTAAGCAAAAAAATTAACATTTTTAAGTTAAGTTACGTCAATAAATTTCGTCTGCATTTCATGATTTTATTAGTTAATTAAGTGAAAAAGTACTCTGTTTTAGTTTTTATAATTTAGTCTCTGAAAAATGGAACGTTAATTTTATTTTTATTAATACAATTAACTAAAATTTAATTAAAATTTTTTTCATAATTGGATCAATTAATCGGATAAAATTAATCGATTTACCGATTAATCGAGTTTAACCCTTCGGAACGCGCGTCGTTTTTGGATCCTTCCCTGATAGCCAGCGTATATATAAACGATTTACATAAAATTTAAGTAAATGCAACTCAGCCATTTGAATTAAAATTTACATAAATCGTATACAAAAATCGTATACATAATATTTACATAATATTTACATAATTTGTATATGACTGAAAAAGGTATATAATTTATATACCTTGAAAAAACATAGTAAAAGTTTATGACTGCATTTGGTTTTCGAACTTAGAAATTTTTATGTACATTGTAATCTGATTTATGTAAATTTTAATTCAAATGGCTGAGTTGCATTTACTTAAATATTATGTAAATCAAATCATAATGTTTACATAATGTTCACACAAAATTTATATAATGCTGGATATCAGGGTACCTATCGCTAGAACCTATGAACTCTTTTGCACTGTTTGAACATCGACTGTTCACTAACCCACTCGCGCGCATTCCCTTTTGATTTTCTCGACTTAAAACCATCCTTTTTTCCCTGATGAAATTTCACGTTCGCAGTATCAGTTCATATCGGAGATCCTGCGATGGCGCGCGGTCGGCACCTCCGACCACGTGATATTCACCTCTTTGAACGCGAAGGGCGCCGTGGCCACCACGCTCTCCTGCTCGCAGCTGCACAAGAAAGCCGAGCGCATCGGCAACCTGCTGCTGGACCGCGGTCGCATCAACACCGGCGACCACGTGGCGCTCATCTTCCCCCCGGGTACCGACCTCATTTGCGCCTTCTACGGCTGCCTCTACGTCGGCGCGGTGCCCGTCACTATCAGACCGCCGCATCCCCAAAATTTGCAGACCACCCTGCCAACCGTGCGAATGATCGTGGGAGTCAGCAAGTCGGTCCTCATTTTGACCAATCAAAATCTTTTGAAATTGTTTAAGAGTAAGGTAAGCATCAACTACCACTTTTAAATTTATTTCACAAATCTTCAATTTGGAATTGTGTTATCGATTCCTAACTTTTCAGAATTTTCCATGGAAAAAATTCTGCAAAACTGCAAATTTAAAAATAATTCAAATTTTGAAACATTTGTCAACAAATTCAAATTATTTTGTAACTTTGAAAGTTCCACAGTTTCGTAATTTTATGGTTTTTCAAATTCTAATGAGATTAAATGGTTTATGAAATATTTTGTAGGAGGCCAGCAATATAGTTGACGTAAAAACCTGGCCAACGATACTGGACATGGATGACACCCCGAAAAAGAAGATGCCATTGATGTACCGCGCACCCACCGCGGAAATGCTGGCCTATTTGGACTTCAGCGTCTCGACGACAGGCATGCTGGCAGGAATCAAGATGTCGCATGCAGCCGTCACTTCGCTGTGTCGAGCCATGAAACTGGCCTGCGAACTTTACCCCTCCAGACACATAGCTCTCTGCTTGGATCCCTATTCCGGTCTAGGCTTCGCCCTCTGGTGTCTCAGCAGCATCTACAGTGGCCATCATTCAATCCTCATACCTCCTTCTGAGGTTAATTTCTATTCCATTCTAACTTCGCATTACCTTATTTATTTAGAAACAAATAAGTCCATCATAGTTAAAAAAAGGATGTCGTTTCAAAAACTTTTAATTCAAAATTTCCTTTTTTTGAATTCCACAAAGTCTACGGGTAAAAGAATAGTAAATAATGAAAATGTACCTCAAATCAATCTTTTTCTAAATACCAAATTATTTTATTGGGACAAAAACGTTGGGATTAAATTAATTAAATTAAATGTTTTTGTGTGTATCAGGTGGAGGCGAATCCAGCTCTCTGGCTCACAGCTGTCAGTCATTCGCGTGTTCGCGATACCTTCTGTTCTTACGGAGTCATGGAACTGTGCACAAAAGGCCTCGGCTCGTCAGTGCACGCGCTCAAGTCGCGAGGCGTGAGCCTCGCGTGTGTACGCACATGTGTCGTCGTCGCGGAAGAACGACCACGTATAGCGCTCACAACTAGCTTTAGCAAACTATTTTCCGCGCTCGGCTTAAGTCCCCGAGCCGTGTCGACGTCGTTTGGATGTCGAGTCAACACTGCCATTTGTCTTCAGGTAATGATTGCAAACCGATTACATCATAGGAGCAATCATTACTGTAACAGTTATTTCATGCTCAGTATTACAATAAATCACTTTTAAAAGACAATTTTATCTTGCGGATACAATATTCTGCAAATTGATAAATAAATCACACTAATATTATACTTACTTACAAATTATTTATAAATTATTACTTTTCTTTAAATCGAGTTGAATTAAATTTAGAATTTTTATTTTATAAAATAAATTCATCTTTCTAGAGGATTTTCAAGGAATTTTTCTATCTGAATTTTTGTTATTATTAATTGTTGACAGTTATTTGATAATTTGATAATTTTGAAGATGTTACTATAAGATTATTAACAAAAATTAATGTGCAGGGAGCCTCAAGTCCTGAACCTTCGACTGTATATGTGGACCTTCGTGCTCTACGTAACGATCGCGTATCCCTCGTGGAACGCGGATCTCCGCACTCTCTGTGCTTGATGGAATCCGGGAAATTGTTGCCCGGAGTCAAAGTGATCATCGCGAACCCGGAAACCAAGGGCCAATGCGGAGACTCGTCATTGGGCGAGATTTGGGTGCAGTCGTCGCACAACGCTAGTGGATATTTTACAATTTACGGGGAGGAAAGTGATTATGCGGATCACTTCAACGCAAGGCTCGTTACGGGGAATACGAACGAGGTTTACGCGAGAACGGGATATTTAGGGTTTTTGAGGAGAACGGAAAGCGCACAACAATCAGTCGCAGGAGAGGTAATTAAAATGATTGGAATGTATTAATAAATGTAAAAATAAAAATTGAATTGATCAGGTATTGTACAATCGTTTAATTTACGTTAAATAATTGAAATAAAAATAGTGAAAAAATATTATATTCTTCGGAGATTTTGAAAGTTCCTTTTTGTTCGAACTGCATAATAATAGTGTATTTCACGTGTGGAAAATAAGCAATTTTCCTAACTCCGTACAGAAACTTGCAGTCTTACTTGCAAAAGAAATTAATTTTTTATGCAAATAAGACCACAAATATTCGTATGGTGAAAACCTTACTTTGCATCTTTTACAGGAAATATATTGTTATCATATTGGAAAACTACTTTCATACTAAATTTGTTTCATTTTTACAGGGTCCAGGTGACACTTCTATTTCTGATGTGGACGTTGCTCCAGGTGACACAGAGCTTCACGACGCAGTCTTCGTCGTGGGAGCGTTAGATGAAGCCATACTTTTACGTGGAATGCGATATCATCCAATCGATATCGAAAACAGCGTGATGAGGTGCCATAAGAAGATAGCTGAATGGTATATAATCATTGCAACTTTACTTCTTATCAAACTTGGTCCCACATTGAAAGACATTCTAAAACTTATTGGATGCTGAAAATGAGCTGAAACTAAGACTTCAGAAGCTAACTTCCTAAATTCCTAAAAAAGCAATTGTCTTTTTGGAATACCTTTTATCCCAAAAGTTGATATTCACAACCACATATTCACAGCCTTATTATTTCCTCCAGATCCCAACGAATTCAAATTCATCTACGAATTCTCTCACAAAAATTACCACCAAGCCATCTACCCCCTCTTATTCCAGCCTTTCTTCCAAGTATTCGTTCATCCACTTTTCCTCATCTCACATTTAATTAAGAAAACTCTCGTTCCATTTCGTTTCCTAATGACCTCTTTTGCAGTGCCGTCTTCACGTGGACCAACTTGCTTGTGGTGGTGGTCGAGCTCGACGGCAGCGAGAGCGAGGCTCTTGACCTCGTGGCGCTCGTGACCAGTGCGGTGCTCGAGGAGCACCACCTGGTGGTCGGCGTGGTGGTGGTCGTCGACCCCGGCGTCGTGCCTATCAACTCGCGGGGCGAGAAACAACGAATGCACCTCAGAGACGGCTTCCTCGCGGACCAGCTCGACCCGATCTACGTCGCCTACAACATGTGAGCCGTCTGGCTTTTGCTCACCGTTCACCGAATCACTTCTCCTATCGGTTTCTCCGTCGTCGTCGTTCACCCCACGTTCATTATTTATTTCTCAATGTCAGTCCCCTTTTCAGCCCTTCAGACTGTTTTAGCATCAATACCCTGATATTGCATTGGGCTTGAAGTCCATTTCCTTGGTTTTGATTTCACATGCATTCCTGTTCGGAGCCTGGCGGTCTAAGGCTAAGGAAATAGCTACGAAAACGACATCTGGACAAAATTAGCACTAGCGATAGGAATGGTTTTCAATTTAAATTTAGGCAAGACATGAAAATTCGATTTCGTTAAAATCCCTATCGGTAGTTCCTTCGAGATGCCGCTGTTTCAAACAGCTATTGCCTTAGAATATTTATTCTCACCGCTAAATCGCAGCTGTCTATCCGTTCTTCGATAGTCCTTAAGTTACTTGTTACGCAGAGTCTCGAGCTTAGCCACGTGGGGGAGAAAACCTGGAAAAGTATAACGGAAGATGATGTCTTGTGTTGGAAGGAACAGGCAGCTGACGTTGTCACTCTCCTGTACATTTGTTAATGCGTTTCGAGCGTTTCCTTGTTTAATTATTAGTCCGAATGTTACGAAGCTGTTTATTTTGTTATGATTTACTTGTCGAGCAACGACGCACTGCGCAGTCTGGCCGCGCATTCCCACACGGATATATACCTGTACATAGCCACGTTATCTCGGGGGACGGGAACAGAGAAGAGAAGTCCTCGAGGACCGACATATCCCCCCTCGTCCCGCGGTAGCTCATTCGTAGACACACGTTCGGCATCCGTCGGTCTCGCAGACGCCAAGTGCCATGTTTCACGTCGCGGTTGCCCAACCAGTCGTATCTCAACTGTTCGTTCGTCTCGTTTCTCTTCGATTCTCGTCTTGCGTTGTGCAATGTATAAATGTTGATACTGTAGTGCTAAACGACGCGGAATCATTGTCGCAGCGAATTTTTCGTCATTACATGTGTTCCGATGAACGAGTCGTGGATAGAACCGGATAATGTTTGTACAGACAATTTACATATATTATCTGTAAATCAGCGACATTTATAGCCGTTGGTTTACTATAGGGTTGTTGAAATCTGAATTCAAATGAAATGGATAGTAATTACCCGACATCTTAAATTTAGGTATTTAATTAGGTTTTGATTAATCCGGATTCGAAATCCGGACTCGACATTATTAAATTGGATATTCATCGAACATTTGAAATTTACTATTCGTGTCTTGAAAAATAATTGCAATTGTAGTGATGGAATTCGGATAACAAATTCGGATAACGAATCCGGATAATTAAATCCGAGTATCCAACCTTGAGATGTCGGACATTTCATTTATAATATATGTACAATGTACGTACAACATATTCCGTGTTATATCGAGGACAGGGATCAGCGATTGGTTTCGGATTGGTTTGAAGACAGTTGTCGGGGGAGCCAAGTATGTGTATATATATATAGATTACATATAAACATACTTATAAATAACTAAATCAATGAGTAAATGCAAAATTGCAACAGTTAATCGAAATTTTGGAACCGAGAGTTAGGGAGCGCGAGTTTCGCGCGACTTTTAGAGACGGAGCGACACCTTTTGTAACGGGTTTTTATTCGTCGACGAAACGGCGCCTCTTTTGTATCCGAAGGCGAATCTTCGCACGAAGACCGACTTTTCTATGACGATTATTATCATTCTTCATGTATACAGGACTTTTCATAATAACGCAAACGTTAACATAGGCGCGCAACATGTAGACACATTTGTCATTCACTTGATATTGAAGGTGGAGCGTCGCGCACGAATCGGCACAACGTTTGTCGCCGATCCGTACGACTCACCGTAGACAACACTTTTTGCGGCTCATTGTTTTGGAATCGAGGATCTTGGCCTGGCACGCGCAGTGTCAGCCGCGCGCTTTCGTTCGCCGAATCGTTTTGCTGCGATCGACTTTCGGTTCGCACGTTTTATTCGCATTTCAGATTAGCGGTCGCAGTCGCGACCCGATTCACCGTTTCGGTTCGATCGGTACGATTGTTTTGACTTGCGTTCGCGTAGAAGGATGGTTACAGTCTTAATGTATATATAATTTACAAACGAAAAAAGACTGATTTCCGCGTTCTACGGTATTCGACTGCGCGAAGTGTATTATTAGTATTTTATATATGATAGTTGTATTTTACTGAAATAAATTGGCTTTCAAAAAATTAGACGCAGGTGTCCGATCGGTTTATTCGTTTAACTTCGAGAAGTAGTACAATATTGTTGGTAAGATTTTGTCATGAAAGGGTGTAATACTGGTGTAATACTAATTATAGCAGAATTGTTAAGAAATACTGTTTGAGTATTTATGTCAACAATGTTATTTTATAATACACTGAAGAGAAAATCAGTGCAGTAATATTTGATATTATACCACAAACTCAGTTCTATAAAATTACGTGATATATCACACAATTCAGTCGACATAACGTGTAATGTAATTTTACATGAAAACATTAAATTTCGTAAAAATCACATAAAAGTAAAGCTTTCGTAATTTTCACGGAAATACATGATATATAACGAAAAGTCGCGATTCTTTTTAATATTTCAAAAATATTGCACGCTTATGAGGAAATATGACTGTATACATAAGGTGTCAGTTTACTTGCAGTGATTGAAAAAATTATGTTATTGCACTTAAATAGTATAATTAACGTCGGTTTAACTTATAATACAATACATTCGATAATCTTACAATCTAGGTTTAAATTGCATTTTTCAAATTGTTTTATTTGTACAAAGTTCGGGTGGCTTAACGAGGCAGTTTTTCCCAGATGGCGTTGGTATCGTTGCATCATCGTTTGACGTAGGAACCGAAGTCTTCCTGGTGCGACGCGTGTTCCATTTTCTGATGAGGTATAACTTTGAATATTGTGTGCGTGTGCTTGTGGTTCTTCACCTTGTAGGGCACGTGGATCACCACTTTTTTACTGTACATATAAGAAGAATATCAAATCTCAAAAAATAATAGATCCAGGTAAAAGATATTGGTAATTTTAAGACACTGGGATTTAATCTAAGCAATTAAAAATATGTATTTTAATTGTAAACATATCTTATAATTGTTATAATTGTTATAATTGTTATAGTTAAGTTATGTATTTAAAAATGGATACAGTTTTAAACTATATTAGACTCACGATTCTACTTCAGGCCTGTGCAATGTGGCAGATAGAATCAACATCGCCATGAAGTACTGAAAACAATGGTTTTTACATGAATAATGGTAAGTTTATAGCAGTAGAAAAACTATTTTAAAAACACCTTGTGAACTTTCATTTCGGAGTATTTGATATAATATAATAATTCCCTGTTATTAAATTATATCAAATACAAACATTCAACTTGCAAATACGATATGTACCAAACACATTGTTACGTATCGTTTTACGCATGAAAAAAGTTACAATTGTCATACTGAGCAAAAATTAGATATCTTTATTATATTGGTGAACATTTAATATCTACACTAGTGCACCATGTAAAGTCTTCATTATTTCATTTCATTATTATTATTTTTCATTTCATTATTTCATTATTACATTTCATTATTAAAGAAATGTTAAATTATATTAAAAGAACTATCGAATCGATGAATTCATGGAATATTACTTTAGATTTATTAATATTATACACATACATTTGTTGTTTACATAAAAATGTTTTTACAAATAAAAAGTGTGCAATACATTAATTAAATCTTTCTTATATATTCTTTGTATAAGCTGTTATACAATTAAATACATTTAAATATAGCAGAGCAAAAATATTTAATAAGAAAAATTGCATGACTGAAAAATTAATCGTTCGTAACAGGATCGTAAGAGTACTTAAATTCATTCGCATCGATTCATTATTAGCATAATGAGCAGTTTCGTGCGATCAGAAATTCCGGCACAATTTCAATGTTAATTATCGAATTAAGAAGTACTTGTCTAATTATTACTGCATCGAGGGCTTTCAAGTAGAACGAGATTTTAAAGTAATCCAGAAATGCGTTTGTGATGCCATAAAGTGCAAACCAACACTTTTAAGTACCCTGGTTAAAAAACCTAGACCTTCTAGTTAAAAAAAATTGAGCCAGAAAGTCTACGAAAAATGCAACCGAAATTTCGTAGATGAACTGTGTCACAGTTCGAAATTTCACAGTCAGCTACGAAATTTCGGTTGCATTTTTCGTAGACTTTCTGGCTCAATTTTTTTTATCCGGAACGTCTAGGTTTTTTAAACCAGGGTATGGTTTATAGACGATTGCAATTGTAGCGTGCAGTAAAGATGTTCAATTGTTAATATATAATTAAAAGACAATTAAAAATATATAATTACATTGTTCTATAAGTAATTTTAGCACGCGATGGTATAGACTGTGAAAAATAATATCTTCAATTAATTCATGTAAATCACTAGAATAGAAATTATTGGTCTCACAAATCGCGGTCCAGCATTGACTAAACTGACTTAGTAAAAAAGAAAGTACCATGAAACTCCATTTATTAAAACGACATATGAAAATACAATTTTGAAATTTGATTTTAACACAATTTACGTTGATTTTTAAATATTCAATTACTTACAGACGTAAACATATTTTCAGTAGGAATGTGTAAACCGATTTTTAAATTGTATAAATCTTGTAAATTTTGAGAATTTTTCAATTTTTATTTGAAACGATGTTAGAAAAATATTCTCCGATTTTAAGACTAAGTTATTTAATCGATTTTTAACAAATGTGTACCGCCAGAAAAAAATTAGAATTACAAATTACATTTTTGACAAATGTACACCGATTGTTCATCCAATTTTGCAAACCAAATTCCGAAGAAATAATACGCCAATTTTTTACTCAACTTTAGTAAACCACTTTCTGAAGAAATATTATTACCGATTTGTAGAACATTTTACATAGCGATTCGGGGAAAAAATTGCATACCGAAACTCACGACTTACCAAAGTCAATTTGTTATCCATTTGGAGTGAACAGAACCGTGATCTGGGTATATTTGTCGTAAAAACAGCGCTCTCGCGCGAAACACCGTTCGAACTGGAAGTTCGACACGCGGATCCACTTTTATATAGGCCGTTTAAAGATTAGCGAGGCGCGTCCGCAGCCGCTTGTGATTTCAGGCCCACCGCCGCGTGGATTCGCGCGTAACGCGTTGCGCCGGGAAATCTCGTGAAAAACATGAGGTTTCACTTGCATCCAATCTCGGCTTTTCGTGATCGATGGCAATGGTCTCTTGATGCAAATGCCACCTTTTTTTCTACGCTTCAATTTTTTCATTTTAGGAGGAGAAAACGCGGATGATCTCTTTATGTGCAATTTTCGTATGATGTAGACAAAGTGCCGCAACTTATGAGCTTAGTGTTCAAATATCATAATTCATTTAACTGAATTGCGATATTCGAGAAAAATATGTGATCTCGATTTCGTTTCTTTAATCGTAAAGTTTGTATTATTTTTGGGAAACATTTTTGGATATTATCCGGTAAGTAAAAATTTTAACTTTTATGAGATATATCTGGATTATGTTGTTATTAATTTTGTTTTTGATTTTGCGAAATGTCAATCTTGTGAAATCTTAGCCAAAAATGAATGTGATGATCTTATCGAAAACTCTAAAAACTTTGAGAGTTTTAATTTTTACCGATTTTTAGAGTTCGTAATTGTGCTTTCTTTCCAAAGTACGAAAAGCTCCAGAAATTGGGATTATCCAATGTTTCATGGATTTTTTTTCATGAAATTTTAATGTTTCTAATTGTGGTGACTTTGTATTATCTTTAGAATCTTTTAGAATTTATTTTTCATGTTTGCTCGAAGTTTTCGTAAACAAATTTCAAATATTCAACGATTCGTAAAATAATTAAACATTCAAGATTATTTACAGATCAATGTACCATTTACGCAGATTAATTAGTCGATTGCAAGATAGGTACAGCAAACAAATTTCTAACAATTAAATGGTTATTAATTATATCTTACATCTCTTCTCAGGTATATTAATATAAGTGAAGTGAAAAATATGAGTGAACTAAGTAAGATGGGGAAACATTTAGTGTTTCATGTAATTTCGTTTGGACCATCGTAAAACCCAGCTTTATCCATTATTCATCGTGCAATTATGTGTATATTTAAAAATTAAAAAACTACAAGTTTAAGCGAAAACCCTCATTTCAAAATTCAAAATACATTCTAACTACTTAGAGCTTTAAATTTGAATTTATTCACATTTATTCAAAATTCAATGTTCTTGTTCCCTTAGGGTATTTTTCCTATATGGCCAATATATTTCTACTTTCTAGGGACGCGTTTACGCATGAATCCGTGGAGCCGATTTCCTCCCACGGGCAGTAGAAAATCATCCCGAAGCATGGTAATAAACGGTGAGCCCTTTTTCGTGTTAACAATTTATTACCAGGTTTTCTTCAGTGCAGAGAATGGTTGAAATAGTTAAAGCGGTATTGAGGGAAACATAAACTAATACAAAAAAAGATCTTATGTGTTTAATTATGATTTTGCGAAGTAAAGACTACTTTAAATGCGATACTTCCCGTTGAAGACTCTAAGGAAGTGTCAGAGTCAATTGCCCGCGAGAGACAAATGTAACACGAAAGAATCTCTGAACTAGAAAAGCAGTGGAATAGTATATGATTGTGGGAGGGAAAAAACATGCAATTAGTGAAACAACCTTTGTTAAATGCGATTTGAAAGATAATTCAATAAGGAATCACTGTAAAAAAGAAATCCCAGTTAAAAAATTCCATTAGCACTAATGTGGAATAGTCCTAACGATTTCTAAGCGATTTCTACCAGTACTTTGTGGTATTTTATATGGGATTTAGTAAGTGATTTTTTAACCCATAAGTATTTATATATACTTTTATTAGCGTCTGATTGTAATTCCGTGTCAGACTCGTACCATAGCAGTCCTAATGGTTTCTTGGTGATTTTTATCAGTGATTCTATATGTATCTTAGGGTTTCTGATGGAAGTTTTAAACTGGGATCCCCGTTATTAATCTTTTTTTATAAATTTTTTGCGTACGGTCTTTTAAATGATTTTAAGATATTTACTTCCACAAACATAGATTTGTTTGTTAATGAAACCTTCTGCAATGTTATCAAAAACCTCAAGACATACATCTTCTTACAGAAACCACCCACTCCACCTTTCGAATCTTTCGTGTCGAACGGTCATTCCTGCCACAGCATCTGGATCACGCAATCGGCACATCTTCCCTTCTTCCTCTTATCTCCCTTTCCTTATGAAAAAAGCCACCTCACAGATATTATCCGGAACAGTTTCACTTTCGTCGACAAGCATCATTATCCAAACGTCATTGCAAACCACCGTAAAGACAAGACGCCACTAAAACTCAAAGTGAAATTGTCGGCACTCGATTTTCTCGATTTATGTGATTCCTCGCGGTAATTTACAATTAGACATGCAATTAGATCCGCGCGGATGTTACTGCTGCAAGTCTCACGTTACTTGTTAAACAATCGTTAAAGAGCAACGGCCGATTTAGTAAAACATTTTTAATCTTATCCGACATTTGAGAAAACTTGTCTTGTATAATATAATAATTATAATATGTAGAAATCAATAGCAAATGTCCAAAATTATTCTGAATGTATAAATTTTACTCAATTTGAATGTTTCGTATCAAATCATATTTAGGCTAATTTAGTTTGCATAAACAAGAAATTATTTTTATAAATGATGATACAGTCCAATAAAAATTGTTGTATAATGCCCTAACTGAATTTTCTAGTATAAATATATTGGAAATAAAATTAAGACACGCGTTTCAGCAAAAAAGATAAAGTTACTTCTCGTCGTAAAACGCACATAACTGTAACTGGAGTAAAATCGAATACAATAGAACTTTCTGGATATACTTATTAACGCTTCGTTTTAACCGCAGCTTTATAAGATTTCGATTACTTCTCAGGATGAGCGGGAGAAATTGACGCAGACATTAATTGGAAAGTGTTATATTCTTCCCTAATTTCATTTTTGAAGGTTTGTGGACAGACTTCCTTATTGGAAAGTTACAAGGAAGAGATAAAACCAGAAGTCAGTTGTTTATTGCCAAAATAACTATTTTCCGCATAATGAACCACTTTTCCACGCAGGCGATAAGAATTTAATTAAAACTGGTAAAAGTAAACTTGTAATGAGCAAATTACAAAGAATAACTTCGGTATTCCAAGGGATTACCAAGACTGCAAACTTGTTCAGAATAAAGACATAATTAATCTCTTTATTCTGAATAACATTAACGTTTCTTAAAGAAAAATTATCTATATAAAAAACATGATTAGCTATTAACAATGATTCTTACAATCTCGAAGTAAAAATCTAATTGTCCACCTGAAAGTGGTATTCTTTGCAGACTTTTCTTTCACGACCCATTGTTTATTACTATGTATCTCGCGAAGAAAGTTCGACTGTCGAAAAAGTCATCAGCGACCGAAGTAAAAACCGACCCCTATTTCTTTTTACCAAACTTCTTCGACCCAAGAAAGTCCATCGAGATTTCCCTTTCGACCGGACCCAATTTTGTATTCGTTCTTTTTATTCGTCGCGTCCCGTCAGCTTCATCGCTTTCAGCATCTGACGCGCATTTTCACGCGATTAGAAAGACCCATTTTTTGGGGCTCATTAACGTCAATGTCTTCCGCACGCGAATACGCTTATTTTCACCGTTACACAGTCATTGAGCAATCGCGCGTTATCCTTTCTAATACGCAATTTATTAGATTAGCATAACAGAGCGATAATTCTCGCAAACAATTTTCCGCTGTTTCGGTACGAATGAGAAAGTTCCAATGGAAAATAATTTATACATTTATTTTCGAATAATTTACAAAATCCTGCCTGGTCGTGTTTTTCTTCTTTTTCCGTTTTTACAAAAGTGCGAAGACATTGCTGTGGCTACATTCCGATATTCGGAACAAACGTTTTCAGCTTTTACAAACCGGTAAAGCTCTTACAAACATTCTCAAACATAAAGAGCGCAGCGTTAGTGACAAGTGACTTTTTACATCACATTAATGAACGTGGCGGTATTTACATTGCGAAATTCAGAGTATGATGCTACGACGATGAAATGTACATGAGTACTCGCAGCAAATCGTCGATTGTGATACGTAACATGAATCGCAAAGCTGATAGTTTGTTGATGATCAATCGACGGCTAACGTCGTACGCATTTCTAAGCATTAGAGTCTACCTTACAAGATTTTACGCATTCAACAAAACTGATTTGTTCGGAGGAAACTGTCCAAAATGCGGTGCAACGGTTAATGTTAATTAGGGTCTCTGTAACTTTTTTCCTGTTTGTGAATTTTTTAGTATTTTAGCTGATGAAAGTAACTTATATCAGGGGAGAAATAACGATCTGTTGCGGTGCAAATCAATGTACAAAATGTACAATAAATGTACTTTAAAAGTACAAAAACAATGTACGGCAATGGACTGATTAATAAATTAAGAAACAAATACAATATTCCAGAAACACGTCACAAAATGGTACACTTTCAACCAGTTAATGATATATATATATTTCTGACACTTGTAAACTAAATTACAACACAAGTAACATAGTTGATCAATTTTCCCACGCTCACTAGTTGAGATAAATATGTTTTCAAAAGACAATAGTACTGAAACATATCTTCTGCAATCCTGATATAATATTTCCTATATACAAAATGCATTGCTCAAAAGAAAAACATGATCCACTATAAAAATTATAAAATTTACCGGCTTTGCAAATCGATATAACTCGGGTAAATTTTGTAATGTTAATAGTAGTTCTTTTTTTCTTTTGAACAGTGTATTTCCTGCCCCGGTATATAAAGTATTACTTTCTGTTCTATTGATTACAATTACCATATTAAACATTTTATGTTAAATAAATACTTTTTAGTGTAATCGAACACTGTTTGGTGTAAAATCGAACGATCATACAACAAATAGTTTTCATTTTACACCAAATGATGTAAAAATAGCAGGGTCTATCAACTCCCATATAACCCAGTGTAGACAAAGTTTGGCGAACGCAGCGCCACTTCTCTGTTTAAAACACACGTAGCTATTGCCACGCTAAAATTTGCCACAGATCTTTGTCTTCGATTTTGCGGAGAGCTATTATATACTCTGAAAAACAGATTGATTCTAAACTAGCAGGTGTAAATTAAGGGTGTATGACATGTATATGATCTGTACATAACCCATATCAGATATCTCATATATGGATCACATGTGGGTCCATTTATGGATCAAATATGAATCCATAAATGGTCCGGTAGTTGGATGTCCTTGAAAATGTTTGAAACAATTCGAAACAGTTCGAACAGACCTCATTGATAAGTTACATTACAGATCAGTTTCTCACCCAACAAAACAGCCACATTGCACCTAACATTTTTTAACAACTAACGCCTTCAACAGACAGTATCTCAGTCGAAGTTAAAGCGCCGCTTTCTGTCGAATCTATACCCATATGTCGGGTATATTTATTCGGCACTTCGACAAGAGCCGGGTTTTGATACTTGTAGAACGATCCGTGCAGCGTTCGTTTCATCATCCTTCAAGTAGAACGGTTCGAACTTGCCTTCCGGCAAAAGGATATCTTTCAGGGTCATAAGCCTTCGTTTGCAAACACAAACAAATGAGACAAATGATCCGGTGAAAGTTCCGGATTCATCGATCGGCGACAGAAAGTGCGAATTCACTTCGATACGAGAGGGAGCAAAAAAGCGTGCAAAAAAGGGGACCGAAGAAGTGGATGAGTTCGCCTCGAAAACACTCGCCGAAATCATCGCGGCTCGAGAGATCGGGACTTTTCGACGCGATAAAAAGGACACGAGTGACGCGGACGGCCCACGCTGGAAAACACGGCTCGCAAAAGTGAAAGCCATGCTCAACCGGACAATTGTGTGCCGTGGCCTTGTACAATTTACACGCAGAAAAATAGTCTAGCAAAAGTTAATAGTCGGGTTACCAAAGGAATGTTTGACATTGTCTGTCGGCGAGTGATGTTGATAGAGTTGCGGTAAGATATATTGCAAGATGTTTCGGTTCTTAGAAGATAGGGTTTGGTCAAGATATATAGTGTAATTTGTTTCATGAAATATCTTTGTACCAAAAGAAATAAAGAAAACATGTTAGGGGTAAGTTAATTATAATTAGGTGTAGTTATATAGAAATATATCACATTTTACACATCGAATCTCTTCTATCAGACAATGTCAACTCTCTCTATCAGACAATGTCAAATATACTCCAATCTTTTAATTTCAAATGAAATGCAAATTTCAGTAAACGCAGTTTCATACTGACTGAAATCAATTATGAAGTTTCAATCGGTGTTTTCAGTCGATCCCTAACATGTTCTATTGCTCTTTTGTTCGTTACCAGTTTTCGATACATGATTGTATGTGGTTTTACAAGGTACAACCAGTGACTCGTTGAATTAAATAGTCTCTATTGACGGTATTGTATATACATAGTAAAATCAGACGGTGTCATGTACAAAGTATACAAATCGTTTAAATACAAATCGTATAAAATGTTCGTCTTCGATTTCGTAAAACCATTGATTTATGACGAGAAACGTCCGCGTGCAAATCGACGTAAAATCGGACAGCTACAATCCATTCTCAATATCTTACTGAAGCAATGGGAATGTCGGGGCAATCACAATCAGGCGATCACGAGCAAATTGACTAGTCGCGTTGTGACTTCGGCCACAAACAATAAGTTGCGGTTTTACAATACTCCATTGCATAAGTCGGTTTGTACTAATTTTGTCATTGTACATTCGACGTCGCATTTCATTCAATTTAGAAAGTTTTTCTAATTCAAACTAATCAAGCAGATTGATTAAACAAATCGATTAAAAACATGTTTTAAAGTTCTTAAACATATCAAACTCGAATAAATTATAATATACAACTAGCTGAAATATTTTTGCATTAAATAAATTATGCCTTAGGTTCGTACTCATACGAATTTTATTACAAATAAATATTCTATTCCCTGGGTTTGTACTCGTGACAATAATTATCAGTTTCTTTGATTCTACAAAAATGAAGTTGTATAAAATTCGTAAGAAATGTGTCGTTGCAAAGTACAAATTGTTCGTACAATATAAATAACAGCTAATGGTAAATTATTTACATGTAAGTAAATTCGTTAATTCGTGTAACGACAACAAAAACTTCAAAATTGCATCGTTGAATTCATCCTGACTATGTTACACTGTGTATAGGTAAGTATCGAGTTTGGATTTCGCGTTTGGAGGAGGCGTGAACGGCGAAAACCAGGCAATGGAGAATCGGCCAAACACTGCTTGAATGGATTTCCATCTGCTGTTCCGCACCCACCGGGCCTCTTCTTTTTTTAATTGTTCGATTCCCTGCAAGAGTATTGTGGTTCATACAAATAATGCATGTTTGAAGCAAAAGTATCCGAATTATTGGAATAAAATGGGATTAATGTAACTAAATTTGACGAAGCATTTCTTTTTAATGGGTTTTCGACTCCTGTTATTTGGGCTAGTACTCTTCAATCAACGTTAATATAAATAAATTATAATTACTAGATTTAAAATTTATTATTTCATTAAATATATATTTTGTTCTGTTTTCCGTATGAAACTCCCACTGTGCCTATACCCACTTAATTTGTTAGTGTGGTCCAGACTGGCAAAACTAATGTTCCCAACTCGTTCTGGGCTGATACATGGCATTCTCAGATTTCGTGTGTTGTCGGGTTAGTGCTCGAAATTTACTTATAATGCGCGTCCTCAACACTTTCTCCAAAAAGTCTGCAGAGATTATTTATACAGAGTCCCATCTTCTGAGCAATTATGGTATCTGAGGCAATTATGTCTCGTCAAGAGGCCCAGTGCCGTCCTCAAATTTACCTTGCTAAGATTTAAGAGCTCTTCCGCTATTTTAGTATTAAATTTCCGTTTAATAAATAATGAAAAATAGCCATTCATAGCACAACTAAATGAAAAATCCCGCCTATTTCTTATTTTGGCCACATTTGTTTTAATCAGTTGTGTAAACACTGCATCGGATCAATGATAAAAGCACAAAGGAGTAATTCTAGTCGAATGGTGCACTTAGATTTTAACATTTCTGGTCGCTTATAATATTTGTTTAAACAATTAATTTGACCAAAAGAAAAAATAGGGGTACACACTGTCAATTAGGTATGTATAAAGTTTTGCATAAAATTTGGATAATTTTGATAAAATTTGTTAAATTTCAATAAATGTATTTCGAGTATTATGATAACCTGATGGAAGAAAGGGTAATAGTCGCCATTTAAATCTATAGATGGCGTTTCAATAATCAAACCCTGCAAGCATACCGACATAATTTATATGTAAATAAATAATAGTATAGAAAATTAGTTTCTTAGGTCATGATACATATTTTCCATGATTAAATCTAATTTAATAGTTCTACAATATTTATATAAATTTGTTGCAAAGTTTGCATACAAATGTGTTCAAAATTTTCATAAAATTTGTATAAATTTTGCATCACAGTGGTTCTCAGAGAAAGTCCAATGTGGTTAATCGCGAAATAAAAAATATTTAAAAAATCGAGAAATAAAAACAAGCATGTTATTTTCTGCATAAAGCTAATTTAAAAACATGATAATATTGAATTACAATTGGGTTTTAAACAGATAAGATTTTAAAGCTGAAATCTTTATCTCTCTCGCAAGCGATCAATATTATCAAATGTGTATAAGTTTAAAATAACATCTCTTATATTTCACGACACTGAAGTATTTTGCTTTTTCAAATATTTCATCAATAATAATTCATCCACAATATGTAATACCCAAAACGTATTGTTTTATTTGTTTTAACCGAAATTCTAAAAATTAGCTTGATTTCTCAATGTTATTTTAAGTTCAAGTTAATTAAAGTTAAAGCAATTAATTGAAGGAAGTATAACTATGAAAATAACTTTTCATATCTCTTTTCTAATATGAAAAATGAAAATAGATCAAATATCGATATCATTAATTGTACTCGGAAATGCCTCTTGTACAGAAATTAAAAATAATTTTTGACTTATATTAATTTAACGATGACCAATTTAATTGATCAATAATAATCCTGAATCAACCAAGACTGAATTTCCAATTAATCCGATAATAAAAATTGAATGCATCGTCTGAGATTACTTCAAAATGTTTAATTATTGCTAAAAATTTATTCGCAGTAAAATACCGTTTCATCATTCCAAATCGCTTGCAGCTGCGTCACGAGCATAACTGCTGTGAAACCAGCAAATAATAAGGCCTCCAGTGTAAGAAACAGCAACAGCACCACAGTCGCCGGTGGACTAAACGTTGAACAATCCCTCCATTCTTGTCTCACACATGCCAGGAACTGATGGATGCACAGGAAAAGTGATTGAAGGGATATCGCTGCTATATAAAACTGTAAAAAGTCAATTCATTATTAAATTGATTTTTTGAAGTGAATATTCCCACTCTGAATATAATTGAACTGCCGATATTTCAGCAGCAAATGAAATATCATTGTCCCTAATTTGATGAAACTTTGATTGATGAAGATGAATGCAATTTTGCTTAACGCGAAATCATGAAACTGCCAATTAATAATGTAGAAGAGAGATTATAATGAGAGGATCGATGGAACGTATGAAATAAAAATGATACAAAAGGTTTTTTTTGTTAATTTTCAATTTGGAAAGCAAATTTACTTATTGTTAAGTAAAGATTTAATTAAAATGCAGTTTCTGTTATTGTATATAAACTACCCTCTTTAGTATAGAGGGTATTTCTATTAAAAGATTTTTTAGAGAATTGTATGTGTAAATTGTGATTTAAATATTTTATTTAAATCAGATATTTTAATCATGACAATCTTGATTGATTTTAAGTGAAAATATATTAAATTTAATTTATTAAATAACTTTCGAACTTACTGTAAAAAGTACAAAGTATTTCTGGTTGTTTTCCCCCACACAATTGTTAACCCATGGACAATGGTGGTCCATCTTTCGAATGCATCTGTATAAGAATGACATAATATTATTTAATTGAATAATTTGTTCTATCCTATCCAACAAATGTGTTTGTTTGAGTAAGTATGTTACCTTTGACAAACTGAACAGTGGTGTGCACGGTCAGGTTTGATCGAGCAACATTTAGGACATTTAAATATAATTTGGCCCTCTCTAAATTCCATTAATTGTATCATTTCTTTCGTTGCATTGCCTTTGGGTACTGCCCCCTAAAATATTCATATTGAGAAAATAAAAAAACCATTTTGAAACTTGATATCGAACTTGTTAAAAAGTTACATGTTACAAATCACTTACCGGATCTGTGAACATGGTTTTCAAATGCGAAGCAAACGCCATGAATGCGAGCGTTTGGAAAATAGCCATGTTTATGCTAGAATAAAATGTATTAATTGTAGGAACGAGTATTACGGCCATAACGACGAATTCCGCGTAAATAATAAGTGCCCATGTCACGAAAGCACAAATAATGCCACATATGTCCTGAAACATAAAGGCAAATGATAAATTGAAGCTTTTTTCTTTACGTATCATTTGTTGATTACAATTTCTGACTTGCATTAATAAAGATTTTATAATAATATTCAAGTATTGATTACTGATATCTGATCAATGTTCACTTATAAATAATTTTGTTATTATATGTTTAGATGCTTAACTATTGTTTTTTGTATTATATTAATCTGTTCTCAAATAATTTTTTAGAGTTCGCAATTCAAAATTAGGACAAAGTCATTTTGGCTCATTCAGTAAAATTCTTGAAAACTATGCTATGAAAATTGATTTCCTTTGTCATGGTAATCCAATAGATATTATAGTATTTATTTATTGAAAAATATATATTCATTGTACATCTTCTATGATAATCATAGTGAATATTTACACTATTAAAATATTTAAAACTTTTAATAAACAGTACGGAGATTACAAAAAAGTGGGACAAGTAGATAATTTTGAAATCACCTATATACCCTAAAAACTGAATTTTCAAATGAAGTAGCATGCAGTTGTATTTATGTAACATCGGCTTTTATCTAATAAATCATGTATATATATTTAAATGAATCTATTTAAACTTTTAATGCATAGTTCTAAGATCACGTAACATTAATCCTGAACATAAACCTACAGCATTGATTGTAAACAGTGTAAAGGTAAGAGTAATAATGTAATCCTTGAAAACATTTACAAATATTTCTCCTGCTAAATGTTTGATTTATTTATATATTTTATTTATGTATTTACTTATACATTTATTAACAAATATATATAATTACAAGGAACAGAACTTTTAATACAAAGAAACTCAAAACTAGCAGAGTTCTTTTACCCACATTTTGCTAAATTTTTCAAAATAGAGCTGTAAACAAAAAAATACATTTGCAAATTTTCAAATTATCTAATACATTTTTTAGTATTATATACATGTTTATCCACATTTTATAATAATTGGAAACAAATCATACTTTCTCTCTTCGTTTGCCCCTATTTTTATTACTTCAACTATCAAAATACAGAGTAACTCATTAAATTCAAATTCTTTGCTGAAACTTCTTCCAAATCTACTGCAACTTGCATACAATCCAAATTCACCTTGATGCACCATAGCTTTCTGTCACAGCAACGATTATGAATGTCTTTTTCTCGATGAAACGGTGTGTAATCGTAATCCATCGTTGTGTCCGATTATTTACAATATTTTCCGAAAGTCCGCGGTCGACTCCAGACGCCTCTCACTCATCTTCTCAAATCGTTCCAAACATCAAAGCGCACCACTAAAACTTAACAAAGTCAAACATCAAACATAACGAACACCTTTCGCAATCCATTAACTCGATTAAATTATTATCCTTAATGCATCTTATCGTCGCGAAACTTATTTTTGTTAGCTCAAAAATAACGTAAACACGCGCAAAACGTAACGAAAAATCACCAGCAAAACTTGTTGACATCGGCCTACCTTTCGACGAGTAACAGTCGCGAAATGTCAAAAAGTATTTCTGGGCCGCAAGTGTCATGTCAAACATAACCTATCGTACGGGACGTGGCGCTCGCCTTGTGTCGTTAACTCGCGTGACGATGTAACCGCGAAGAACCCTCGCCCGGATAGGTTAGGTGCATTCTTCCGCGAGTCAACACGACGCGATAACGCCCAATTGTTGAATCGACTTTTCACATATTTCCATCGACATTTCAAATACGAAAATAATGGGCGATGTGACGCGACGAGCCAGCGACGTAACTACAACAGATGGCGCCCTAGACCTTATCGCGATATCGAGAGATTAACATCGGTAAATATTTCAAGAGATGGCATCGAGAAAAATGCAATTCCTTTTTTGGCAATATTCACTTTAGGGAAACATCGTTTTTGAATGTAAACAAAGATTGTTTACGTTTCCTGAAAACTGCTTAAAACGTAGAATGACATACATTTTCAAAGAGATTCAACGAGATATAAAATTGGTGTCAATTAAAAGATTATGTTTCTTTCCTATTTAATGTGTTTCAAATTGATAAGGAGAATTAATACCTCTTATCAATAAGAACTGTCGTTCCGCGATTTTTACTGGCAAACTGTCATTAATAAAAAAATACATTTGTTTTCACAGTGAATCTCGTTATCGTTCGTTTAATGTTTGAATAAAGCTAATTGTTGAATCAATGGCTGACCCCTAATTCGCATTATCGCGACGGAATAGCGATTTGATGGATTGAACGGGAAAAAATCTAATGAATCGCACGGCGATTGGCGCGCGCATGCGCACTCCCACGTTATGACACCGGTTCAATGTCCAACGCTTGCATTCGTTACTTTATTATATTGTAAATCGCCTCTGTAGCATACAATCTTCTGGTCGAATTATCTGACGTTCGTTTGTTCGTGGAGTGGTATTTTTCTCTCTTCGGAGTCGCGGTGAACCGTTACCAATATGTTGAAGGTAAGTGCATTTTTGCAGTCAACAATTGGCATTGTTTACTGTAACTTTGCGAATTGTTAAATTTGGAAAATATCATTTCGGGAATGAATGGAAAATAATACAAAAATGTTTGTAATTTATCTTAATTGACTGACATTAAAATATAACATTTAAGTATGTCTGAATGTGTAAGATAAATGAAACGAGGTCGAGAAAAACTTGTTGAATCTGCGAATAAATAGAGTTGTACTTGGTACATTCTATTTAAATTAGCCAAGGTCTTGCAGTTGGAAGTCTTGGCGCTGAAATCTTGATTGAAGTTTGAATCTTGATCTTGATTGTGTATGACAGATTGTTATAATCTCATTGCGAAGATTGATATACGAATTTAGGTTACTTGCGAGTTTTGGATGGAAGTTGTAGTATGAACCAGTGATGTAACTGGAGTGAACTTCTTTAAGAATGAAACTTATTCTTGTTAGTTGAAAAGGATTTAAAATTCAAGCGATACATTGTTTCTTTTTGTTTGTTAGTTTTTAATTCATAACAAAATTTAATTCTTGATCTGTGGCAAAAGTGACTTTGTTATAGTAAAATTATATGGAGAAAGTAATTATTATTTAGTTCATTAATGTAAATAATATTTTTTATTTTAATACTAGATGTTGCAAAATAAAATAAAAAAATATATCCAATAATCCGAACACTGGATAAATTGAATAGCTTTGAAGAAATGAGATTTCAGTTAATCAAATGATTTTAAAATGATTCTTCTTTATTCAGAGGGTGCAAATGTCATTGGAATTTAAAGGTGTAAAAACGTTGAAAGGTCTTTCAACTTTGAAACTTAACAGCAATTGAATATAGTTTTTCTATATCTTGGTAATATCAGAGTGGTACACATTGAACATTTTTCTCTAATTAAAGCTACAGAAAGATGTAAGTTGTATAATTTTTAATGGAAACATGGAAAGTTCAGATTTATATATTTAGCTAATTATTTTCAATCAAGTTGTTCGGATGAAAAGAGATACAATTTTTAGTACATGCATAAACATATTAGTATATTACGTCCGAGGGAGCCACTGGCGCCCGAGACCGATACGATGTTTTTCACGTCAGTGTAGCATGCCGAAAGTGGAACGAATTAGGTTAGAGTGCCGAAAGCGACAGCT
>JABFPB010001258.1:0-26608 GCA_022817645.1 Ceratoteleas bidentatus | reverse complement strand
GGTTACAGTTTAGCTGATTTAGTCAAACGTTTATATGATATATGTAAACATTTGTGTATATCAGACATTTTATGTTTATTTGTACCGACTTCTTATGGATATTTTTTTCCGTGTTTAATTATTTCATTTCGTCAAAATTTGGTATTGCTTAATTTAATTTTTAAAATTAATTCCACTGCGTGGTAAAGTATTTTACTGTAAATCATTTTTTAATTCACTTGTTTTTCTTACATTTCATAAAAAATTTAAGAAAACTTTATGACTTTAGGTGCAGATAATAATTGCTCATTTTTTAATTCATAACTGACCCATTCGTCTTGATCGATCATAATTGAAATTGGTCGACTTTTTTCTATACAACTGTAGTAGAGGCGTAATCGAGGTGATTTTCTCTCTCGAATGATCTGTCTAGTTTCTCTAAAACAGTAAATTGATATTTTGTGTTTGAACAAAGCCCATCGAGATAATTTCAGGGTCAGAACAGTGACCACAGTGTAACGCAACATTGGTACATAGACTTCATTTTCAAACATTTTCAAACAATTTCATTACAGTAATTAAATTTAATTTTATTGAAGTCACAAAATATTAAATTTATATTTATAACGGTTCTATTATCGGTAAGTAAAGTACTGATAATTAAGTAAGGAAAACAAAAAAAATATTTAAATTATTAATTACGTAACCTCAACAAAAAAGGTTTTATACAGCCCAAGTGGCAAATATTAATTTTAATTGCTTGTGGCTCAAAAAAGAAGAGTTTTTTTTCTATATATAATAAAATTGTGTATACAATATCTATATATAATAACATTTTTACATAATATTTTGATTTTACTTTTTGAAGTAGAATAGGCTCCCAACGTTTGTTGAGGTTGCTTTGAAACACCCTATATAGATTATATATTAATAATGTAAAGATTTTATTTGGGTCAGGTACAGGTCACATATTCGGCAATCTTTCAAGGCAGTCTGTTCTTCGTAATTCTGAACTGTCTTTTTTAATGTATAAAATTTGGAAATGTTTGAACAGGTTTAAATTACAATTTAAACAGTTTAAAGCCTAGTTTAAAGTAATTGCAATTAAAAATTGCAATTAAAAAAGTCGATTTTCACGATTTTTGAAATCAAAAGTCTCGCGGCGAACGATCGCAGATCAAAGAATCGTGGCGGGCCCCGAAATATCGCGCATAAATTTTCTTGTCCCCCTGGCCACTTATTTCGGGCGCGTTCGATGACGCACCGATCGGCCCCGGGAAGCCGACTTTTCGTGGAACGCGGGCGCGCTTGCATAAGGTCGGACGCGAAATTCGCGTGGGAATTTCGGCGAGTTTCTGCGGCTTTATTGTCGTTGCGCAGAAGTGTTAATATTGGCGGTCGAAAACGTTGCGTCGCCGGTGCCGCCGGCTCGAGTGGAAACGGACACTTTCACGGGAGGTCAAGTGCCCGGTGAAAAAAGTGGGGACGAGACGATTTGGGCTGTAATTAGAGGGTTTGGAGAGCGGCTTTGGTAAAGAAAATTTTCGGGATTTATGTAACTCTGTGCAAATATAAAATGTTGGGTATAATTTCGAAATAAATGCTGGGGTAAAAGTGGAAAGTCGAGGAAAGAGAGGAAAAGGGTAGAATCTAATGAAGAAATAAGTGGACTTCATTGTTTGGAAGTAAGAAAGAAATGAGAGAGATCTGTGAATGTATTCAAACATTGCTAGAATCGGCACGAGAAGCAGGAATATCTGATTGGTCATCGATTAGAACGAGTTTCGGCGACTTTGTGGTACCACTCATTCTCACAAGTTACTGAACTTTACGGCACAATCTATATCGGATTTTAGATATTTTTTATTAAGAAAATCAACTAATGTCAGTCATAGATTAAAATTAATTAATTTGGTTGGGTCATTCTTGCTGGATTTCTTTCATTTCTTTTATTTATTTCATTTGATTACTCCTGTTATTCAACATTTCATATGTTTTCTTAAGTATTATATCCCCATGTAATGATGTGAGATAAAATAAACCTCGACCTAAAATTAAATTAAAAGTTCGTACTCTCTCTTTCCCTGTGGTACATTTTACAGTTTACATTTTTTCTAACAATTACCTATCAACATATACTAAGACCAAACTAAACTGTAAAACTAAAGTCGATTAAATAAAAATGTGAAATAAAGATGCCACATTGAAAGCCATAAATATAATCCAACAACTAGTCGTAATAACTAGTTAGCAGACATATTAATAAGCGGCTATTTACGTGTCACCCCACAAAACTACTTAAACGCGAGCCATCCAAGCCACGCAACAAAACTACTCTACACCAATTTTCCCGACTCAAATAATTCTAATTACCATCACTTATTTCAAATGACCAATAAACGTAAAACAAATCCCAAAACCAAAACCCGCACCACCGAAAAAATGCGCCACGATTCCCGCGCGCGCCGTAAACTTTACGACTTAATTCATTTCGATAAATTGAATTTGCCCGTGAAACACGGCGAGGCACGAAAAATCGTCGCCTTGAACTGAAAATTGCGTACATCAAAGTTGTTTGTACAAATCTTCGGCAAACAACTTTTGCGAATAAAACGCGCTCGTAAAACGTTCGTTCGCACAATGTGCGCCTGAGCGCCGTGTAATTTCTAATTGCGCGGCTCATAAAACGAATGACCTTCCACATTTATTTCAGCCCGAACGCCGCGACATTAAAATCGCATCAGTTCGACGAAATCTCCGCGATCGTTCGGAATCCTCCGGTCACCGAAGGACCACACTGATTAATGTGGTTTTTTTCCTCAAAGCATTTTTCATGCAAATTGAATGATTGTGGGAAAATCTGAACAAGCTGAAAAACAATTTGAAAAACTTCATCTCTGCCTTACTAACTATAATTATAACGTTTCAAACCTACACTGAAGTATTTCTACGGAAAATACAAATCAGTTTTGATAATATTTCAGCAATATGTTGAATATGGTTAAAGACAATTTCCAGTAAAACATAGAATTTTGATTGGGAATTTCGATACACTGTTAAAAATATCCTTTTGGGCCAAAATAAAGCATTTTGGCACAAAAGACATCATTTTGACAGAAAAGGAATCCTTTTCATTTAAAAGGAATTGTTTTCGTTCAAAACGAATTTTTAGGTTAGTTTTTTCAGTGTAGGGGAATTACAAATCCCATCCAGAAACAACATTCATAGAATTTGTCTGGACTTATTATGTGCCAAAGGTTACTGCGCAGAAGTCGAAAAATTAGCGACTTTTTCTGAGACCTAACCTAGTCAGATAATAGTCGTGGCTTCGACCGACAGAGTAATGACCGGCTTTCACGAGTGCGATACAAAATTAACCCGATCGGGCGCTCATTTCGACCATAAATTTCGTCCGGCCTGTCGTCTAACAATTTAGACATTACTCATACGCGCATTAAGACATCCATCAATCCCGACGCGCTTGCGAGCAATTAATCGAGGGCAGTGCCCCCTATAAGCCGATCGGCGCATTACGGCCGCATGTAATAAGATGTCATTGCGTGATTGTCTCGGGAAACAATAACAACGAATGCGCCCATTAATCACGCGCCCGAAAAAACGCTCGATATTTAAATGGCCGTGCTTTTTGTCCGCTCGCGCAACAGCGAGATGTCGTTCGGAGAAAGCGCGTGATGTATCTCCGCGCGCCGAAATTCCGCCGGGCTCATTATGTTCCGGTGATTCATTTCGCAGTTATGAATTTCGCCGTGAATCACGGTCATTAGTATTCAGGGGCTATAAATTCGTATACTTTTGGAACATTTTTCTAAGACGCATTGCAGTTGGCGGGATTTTTTACGAAGCGTTGACCCGCTGAAATATTTTCGTAACTCGCCGATTAAGGACGACGAATAAATCCCGAGGCGGCGAGAGAGAGGGCCTACGAAGACTCGCGGGACGGCGAGCGAGAGAGATCGACGGATGGAGAAAAAAGAATCAATTTTCTTCGACGTCACACTGAAAGATCGTCGACTGTCGTCTGGTTCGACCGGCGCTCGCCGAGAACTCGCTTTTTCGAGGTCTTCACCTTTTTGCCACCGTTAATATATATCCTTCGTGCGGACGAGAGGACAAGCTCTACTCTGACTGCCGTTAATCATTCGCAATGAACGTGAGTGCGTTCATAGAATCGTCGCAAAAAGTGTATTTGAGAGCGCGCGTTCGACTACGAATCTGACTGTCTTAAGCGAATTATTTGTCTTGTTCTGCACCGAGGCGCCGTTGGGGAGAAAAATCGCGGTGAGCGGTTATCGAATTAGGACTCGCGTAAGTGGCGCATTTTCATTTTTGTTTCATCGGGAAAGTGGATGGAAGCCACTGGCACTTTCAGCGATTGCGAAACTTAATTAAAATTAATTGTAATATCGAGTAGTCGTAATATAAATTCCAGTCAGTCTGACCATAATGTCTAAGACACGAGAAAATATATAATACATTTTATTTTTGAGACAGCCACCCGAATGCGGACAACTTTATATCCGTTTCTATCTGTCATTTCCAACAGGAAGTGTTTTCAAATCTTCTGCTCCCTTCTCGAGGGAAGCATTGATTTCAAGAAGTTTCTTTGCTAAGAGAAAAATGATTCTCATCTGGCGAATCCACTTTTTCGAGTCGGAACTTTCAGAAGATTAGACAAAGCCTCGAACAAGCCGTAAGAACTCGCGCTTGGAATTAAAGAATCACGGCGAACAACCCCCTTTAAGTATGTCGCGATTGTTTCTGCCGCGATAGGGTTGCGAAATTTTATCCGCGTCTGATTTCAAATTCTAACAAGATTCCGCGGGGCTCCGCCCTCGCCGGAATTCTGGCAGGATTATCAAGTTTGATTTAAATCCCATTCGAAATCCTGGCAGGATCGCCAAATTGCATCGGAGCGAGCCGGCGTTATTCAAATTCGCCGCGACATGACTCAGCCGAACTTTCACAATCACCAATTGTTTATCCGCGCAAATGTTAGCGCAAATAAATAATCAGCCGACTGATTTCTCGTCCGGCGATTGAGCTTTTTTCGTCGACTTTTTGTACCCGAAAGCGTTCATTTCCATGAATATGAGACCCGCTGCAGCGCAAATAATTTTCCCCGTGAAGCTATCAAACTGTAATTTCAACTGTTATAAGTTTCGCGAATTCGCATCCAGAGCAAAGACGACATGACGAAGGTAATTCGAGCAGAAAGACAACTGTGACTGTTGCGAAAGACGACTCAACAATTAAAAGGAGGCGCGTTACTGTCTGTTTTACGCTCCGCCGTTCTACGTGAGACAGATTACCGAACTTGAGAGCTCGACAATAACGCGCAGGAATCATTTATGCCAACGAGAAGGCTCTAATAGAGCGAGAGAAAACCGTGGCTTCTGCCGATGAATGACACGTTGCGACAAAATGTACGAGATAGTTAGGAAATGGAAATATTTTCCATTGAGTTTTATCGACACTCAGTGACAAAATTGTTAACCTAAATATACAAATAATTTCGTTGTTAAATGGGTTGGTAATTTAATTCCAGAGTGTAAACCGTTGTAGAATTTTATTTTATTATTTTTTTTTTTTTTTTTTGGTTCGAAGATGTACTTATTACTTACAGATGGATTATCGATTTAATCAATCTGAATAATCTAGTCAAAATTAGATTTCGGTTGAAATCTTTCAGTTCGAGATTGAATCGATTTTGAGGTTGGTATTAGCGAAATCAGAGAGAAAGTTAAATAGAGTTTGTAAGGAGATGAATTTCGGGATGTAAGAATAAATTACACTGTGGATAATGAGTAAAGTAACCAATCGATTTTATAAAACGAGGTAAAATTGTTAAAATACCCTTTATAATTCAATTTAATGTTAGAAACGTATGTGTGCGATTTCAAAGTGATAGTATAGTAGTATAGAATTAAATTTATTTCTCCCATTTGCTTTAATTATTTGACTATATCAAGTTTATTGAATAAAATATACATACGTAAAATGAAAGCTCACATTTCCAACCACATTCATTTCAATTAACTGCACCAGGTTTAATCGCAGTTTGCATTAGAATGTTTGAACTAAAATTGTAATTAAGGAAAATCGATTTTATTGAACCTATGCAGGCGACGGGAAATACATCATTACGTTAGGTTAAGTAAAAATCGTTAATTGGTTAAATTTACCGACCAAATCGAACCAATACCATATGCATACAGTTCAAAAACTTGTACTCTCTAAAATTACGAAGTCTTCGTCTATAAGTTAATGCAGCAACTTAATTCAACACATCGTTATACGAAAATGAATATCCTCCTTATTTAAGCACTACACCGCTTTACACAGTTTCCACAGAAGAGTCAACATTACCGAATCATTTTCCCAAAATGCGGGCCTGTTTCCCCACAATGGCTCGGCACACTCGGTGGAAGTTACACAACTTTCGTACAAAATTACTGTTCAAAATCGCCGTTTCATTTCTCAGTTAGAATTTCCACAGAGCTTTGTAAGAAACACTTTTTCCCATCATCAAATCAATCGCTCTTCAATCTCCATCAGCAACCATTTCCTCTCAACTTTTTACTCCGCACCACTTTTGCCGCCGCGATCCTCTTTTTTCAACTCGCCAGTCCCCCGCGATTTCTTCTTAACCGATTTGCGAAGTAGATCGAAGCGAAAAAATGTCTTTTCAGGCTCGACCGCAGCGCGATCGTAACGAGACGGCAGATCTCGGAAAACTTTTTTGTCCCATAAATTTATTTATTAGGCACGTTGCGGCCGGATTATTGATGTGCCGCGGCTAAGTCATCGGTGCAGCTAAAATGGCTCAGCACATTCGTTTTGCTGCAATTGCCGGGAAATTATGCTGTTATAAAAATGGCACTTCGGATTCGCACGAGTTGCCGGGGTTCCGGCGAAAAGGTAAAACGTTATGGCGTCGCCAATAAAATGCCGCTGATACGAATTCGCGAAAAAGGGTAAAACGTGGCACCGCAGCCGGCGGATCTCAAAATTGCCCCAAGTACTCGAAATTGTATAATCGCTTGCAATTTAACGCCACATTACAACGCTCCGTGTACTTGCGCGCTAGTTACACGAGTTTAACACACATGTGTACTAATTACCCTAATACGATACTCGCGCGCGTTAATTCAGCAGCCGCGGCAGCCTCGTAACTGATTTTCGAAACGTAAACTTCGATAAATTAAACGGAAAACGCGGCGAAAATGTGGGTTAGCTGCGAGGCGCTAATCGGCTTCGCCAATTTTCGTCCAGCACTGCATTTCGTGTTATTACCTTTCTTTCGAATAAAATATTTATCGCCTTGGTTGCTAATTGAAAATCAACACTTAATTAAACGCGGTGTGGGAAAAGTCTTCCTGTGCGACTTTTTCCTTCAATTTTGGTCGCAGATTGTTCAGCGAAAAATATTAAATAATTTTTTTAAATGTCGCTACAACATTATAATATTGCAGAAATATTTTATGAATTATTTATGAATTATTAAATATTAAAAATAATATTAAATTATATTTTTTAATATTGAAGCTTTGAGATATTAAAAAATTATATTTATACATTATGGAAACAATGTGAAACAATATTTATCTGTAAAAAATTAAGCAAAACTTTTTATTTCCATCAAATTTTGTTTTTGAAAATAAATGTACAAAATAACATTTTCTACTCAGTAACAAAATTAAACGGTAATTGTTTCATAAATTATTTCATTTTCTCTTAATTATAAAGTGATTAAGTTATCAAAAGTCTAAACCTCCAATGTTTTGTTTTAAAAATCCAATGCTTTAAACAATAAATTTTGATTTTCAAAAATTAATTCCATGGAAATTAAGTTTTACTGTATTTTGTCTCCTTTATTTTAAGTACCAAAAAACTTTTTTTCAAGCAGTGAAAAAAAGATTTTTCTGTTTTAATATAGAAAACATATAATTTTACAACAGCTCAAGGCCTTAGTAAACAAGTTTCCACATCAAAAATCGTCCCAAAACGAAATCGCCTATCCACTCTCCTCACTCCCAACATCAAGGCTATTTACACGCTGTCTGATAAAGATAATATTTGACCTGCGTTTTGTCGGCGCGCGATAAAAATTTGCATTTCGCGGAGCCGGAAAAATTGCGCGCCGAGACAGCGGCAACTATAAAAATATCAAAGCGCAACTTGATTACATGCCGTAGCGCCGGAACATTTGCGTGGGCGAAAAAAAATTTAATTAAAACGCTCCCAATCGCGCGCCATGTTTTTCATTACCGCCCGAAATCGACAAAAGCGCACGAAAAACATTCCGCTCGCCCGTTTTTTCGCCCGACAAATAACGACGGAAAAGCGCTCCTCGCTAAACATTTGTGTAATTTTGGACTGCCTTTTCCTCCGACTGGCCACGGATCATTTTTCCTCGTCCCGTTTGCTTCCCCCCCCCCTCTCGCCGATCCCGCTTTGATGTCGGACTAAGCGCAGCGACGCCGCCGATAATAGCACCGCAAATTCTATAGATGCCGAACAACGAAATTCATTCGGCGCCCATTGGTGAAAATTTCAATCTCGTAACACATCGAATCAAACGGACTGACCGAAATCCACCTCTGGCGTCAATTTTTCACCGTCGCCATAAGCCGGTCGTCTTTGATGCGCAGCGCGCCGTGACCCGGCGTCGCTGAAAAATCGTAATCATCCATCATCGGCAATAATTATTGATAACTCGGCTCCCCTCGCCGAAGCGCTCTCTTTTCAACGATTTCCCGCACGTTTTGGTGACCCTGAACAATTGACGCGATCCATCATTGTTCCGCAAACTCCGGCCCAATTATGCGTCGGCTTCGAAGATTCGCATAAAGGATGCTGCGTTTTTGTTGGCATTTGCATAAAGTTGTTCAACGGACGCATTTCTCCGGATCCGCCGATATGGTTAGTTTTTCGACGAGTTGATTGACAAAAGAGACGCATTAACGAGTTGATTTCGCGTTTTTAGTTGCCGCGGCCGGGTCTGCGATAAATAACGAAATTGCGGAAAGTTAAGAGACATTTATGTGTGGGAACGGTTTTGGCGAATCTTAGGTCACCGGAGTTATGTGGTTTGTAAACCATTTTTGGAAGGAAGGGGAGAATGGATTTTGGCCGAGGTGGATTAGAACGGAAGTTTTTCAGGAGTAGTTATTTTTAGAACAGCCGTTCGTAAGAGGCTGGATTTTATCTGGAACGAGGCATTTTTATCATTTGTTACAGCATTGTGATACTAAATTGGTAGGCAGTAATTCCGAGTTTGCCTGTCTTCTTCATTTTTATAAATAAAGTTTGTTAGAAACAATGGTAATTGAAACACTTTATTCGCAGAGAAAAAGAATTTAAAGATTTACCTTCTGTAAATAATTGCTTTTAACTGTCTGTTGGTTTCGAGAATAATCTAATCGGAAGAGATCTCTGCAATACTTTTTACTGCATTGTATTTACTTCAAAGATTGTATTTACGCTCTGTAATGAGCGCGAATGGTTTTCCAAAACAGCTATAGTACATTTTGTCTGTCAAACGCATTACGGCCAGCGAAGCGTGAAACCTTTCTTATTGCGTGTTCTTACGTGTTCTCGCGTGAAGTTTCGAATTAGTAGTGAGGTTTTTCATCAGTGTGTTAGATTCGTATAAAAAAGATTTCAGATATACTGATTTTGTAAACACGTTTGAAGTAAATAAAAGATTGTCTAAGTAAGAAAAATGTATATTTCATTCATTTTTATTTCATCCCAATTTATATAAACAAGTTTTAGATAACTTTCGGGTAAGTATTGTTTATTCAAGTAATTCCCAAAATCTGAATTACATTCGAGTTTTAGTGACACTCAAATAGTTCACATTTTCATGAATTGTCGGGATGTCATATGGAACGATAGTTTCAGTTTGGAGCCAAAAGTAATCTGTGTCCACATCCCTTTGTTTGCCATCAAACATAGTTAATTTAATTATTTGAGATCCATTTCAGAAATATGAAATAACGTAGGGTCGAGTTGTTGACTCACCCTTGACCACGGTTTTCCGACATTGCGTGTGTCTCAACTTTTCGAAAGACACTCGCAGAGATATTGCACGTTCAAAGCGCTCACTTTATGTAATATTTAGTCCTGATGCCCATTAAGAAAAACGTTTCTTGACAACAAATACGGATTCTGTTACATACGGAGCCTTTCAGAAAAAAGATAAATACAGATTCTAAATTACTTAATCGTATGATCATACATTAAATTTTAATCTATGCTTGAAAAATGATCGTAAAACACTACTGTACAAGTTTGTCTGGAATTGCACAACCACTGTCTACCATTCAATCTAGCTAGTTAACCTATAATATTAACAACACTGTTACATCAACGTTTCAAATTAGTTTAATTATTTATATCTTATAAGCATGTTTAATCACTTTTTAACTAATTTATGTAACAATCCATTCAATATTTTAAAAGTGCAGAAATTAATTCAAATCTTCTCATTTCTCGTGTTTTATGTAAATTGCCCAACTCATTAAAGCTTACGTGTCGCCAACGGCAGTCGCGATTTCACACGGATTTTTTTCAGTCAATAATTTGCCAATGTTTGTTCATATTCATTCTCCGTTCCTCAAATTAATTTCACATTTCATACGCGAAACTTTCTTTTTCTCAATTATCGTATGTTTAAAACTAAAATCGCACTCATCGGTATGACAAAAACAATCACTTCCCACGTAAATAAAATCATCGTATCATTAGACCTTTCAGATACACAATCTGAAAAAAAATCGTCGTTGCGAAAACTTCGTTCGTTTTACGATATATATCGTAAAAGTTACGAATTCGTATTTTCTACGATATATCTCGTAAAGCATACGAAGTTTTCGCACCTTTTACGAATTTACAGTTTTCTCAATACCTAAATTAAGGTACATCACATTTACTCCAATTTTGCACTTCTTTTTCTACGCTGTTTTTGCTCTTTTTCGTATCGGTTTCTCTAACTTTTCGTTTGCAGGGCTAAAAATGAAAACGTTGCAAAAGCCCGATTATTGCCCCGGCGTAAAAACGCGCGGGTTTCAGGGTTGAACAGCTCGCACTTTTAACGGCGCATAATTTCATCGAGGCTCTCGTGTGACGAAACTGTCGAGCGTTCTCCTTTCTCGATTCGTCCCTGGCGTCAAAGGAACCGAGGCTTTTCCAACGCAAAGACCCAGACGCGCGGCGGAGCGTGTGTGCAAATAATTCTCTTAATTAAACATCCTATAGCGTGGACCCTGTCGATTCAATTAAATTAGTCGGACTCATTAAGCGCGCCGGCTTCGGTGCCGATATTTTCGTGACGTCGCGTCACGAATTTCGTCGCCGGCGTTTCGCGTGCCAACTGCGAACGCGGATATGCAAATCCGCGCCGCGGAATTGTGCAAAAAGTAAATCGCGCTCGCTTTCCGTCCCCCTTGTGCCCTCTCTCTCTCTCTGTTCCGTTCTTGTCCTTTTTTATGAAATAAACGATTCGAACGCTCGGCAAATGAACTCGGCCGCGTTCTGGCGTGTTGCGATGTTGAACGGCCGTTTTATCGCGTAGGTGTCGTGATAAATGATCGGCTGCTTATTCGCACGAATCGCATGCGAGTGCTATCAAAATATGCCGCGCATCAAGATTCGACTGGCTGCATATTACATTATTTAGGCGCGGAGAAAATATTCAGCGATGATCAGCCGCGCTTCCAATAAGCCCGATATAAATTGTCGGGCTTTTATTTGCGTTGCATCACGCGAGTCATTTGCCGACGATTTTAATGTCGGGTTTTGAGGTGACGCGTGGGAAGCGCATAGAATGTTAGGGGGCCGGGAGGGGGTAATTAATTTAACGTAAGATTGCCGCTGAAAAATTGGCGTCGCGCGCGCGACGAGTTATCGCTGATGTATAATAAGTGAATAAAATTCGATAAGCCACTATCGGTCATAGATTGGCGCGAAAAAAATGAGTCACGCAGAATGGCTAATGCGCGATGATTGTTGTTGTTATTATCATTGCAGAATAATTGTTTGGTGGTGGAGTTTCTTTCGAATTTATTAGTGCCGATTACTTTTACGGTTACGTCACGGTTACGTAAATTATTATTCATTGCGATTCAGCTAATCGTCGTTGAATGTTTTACATTAATTGGCCAGTAATTGACATTTCCCCATCATTTATTTAACCTTGATTATTTTTATTAATTAGAAAATTGTCGGTTGGTTAATTATTGACTCACGTTGGGCGATTTATCATTGATAACTTCGGTATCGTTAATTACGTGGATGTTTGAGGTTGATAGTTATTCAGAATTAATTAAGCAGTGAACAGAAAATTTGTTATTTCTGCACAATTAGTACGGATGGGTGGAATAATTGTGGTTTGTGCATGGTAAGTGTATATATCTTCTGGTGACATCTAAGTTTTCATTCATTTTTTATTTGTCTGTCGCTTTTGCATGAGTCACATAATTATCGTTGGAACGATTAAATGTGTATCGCGATTAGTTTGTCAAATTACCTATCGATTAACATAAAAAATAAAAATAACCGTGAAACGTGTCTATGCAAAATGACGCATTTTAAAACAGATTTTAAATTGCACATTTCGTTAAGACTCAACTAATTAATATTTAAAAATATAAAGTCGCACATAACACGACTTTGATATCATCTGAATGGGATGTTTTATGCGCTCTTAGTCGGGACAAAGTCTTTTAATATTTATAACAAGACTCGGTAATTTTATGTTCCATTAAAAAATGTGTCATTCAAGTAATGTCGCGCGCATTTATTCGCAACTTTTATTTCTCGTTCTACTATTCAAATTCCCGACTTTCATTCCCCCCAATTATTTATTGTCCGGTATTCGCCAGTTTCTTGCTTATCTAGAAACATCAAAACAGAATCTTACAGTCGATAAGATCAATTTGATTGCGATTATGCTATTAATTAATCAACTGGTATACCTAGCGTATAATTAAAACGACTAAATTCGATACTTTAATTAAAATTCCATCGTCTTGCCCCGCGTAATATCGAACACGCGTTGAAGCACTGATAAAACGTACAACATTTATAATTGCATATTTATCAATCAACCGATCGCCGTTCTCGAAAAACAATGGAAATTACTTGGAAAGGAATCAGCAAAAAGTTGACGATTCGTTAATTCGGCCGGCAGATAATCGAGATTATAAATCAACATAAATCAAGATTAAATGAAAATGTGAACGCCCCTGGCAGAGATGAACCTCATACAAATCGCGGGATTAAAAAAGCGCGCGGCTTTTTCCGTATTTATAAGCGAAACTAGAAAACGACGAAGGATTGGAAGCATAAAAATCGGACATGTCGGGGGGCATTTGATGCGTCGTTATTGCGACCGTAAAATTCGCGATTCGGGCTGTTGTTATAACCTGTAAGCCGCGGGCAAATAATAATCAACGGCAATGACAATAAAAATGATATTATAATAAAGTGGAATTAAAATAATAAAAGCGGTGTTTTTAGAGGCGCGGGTTTATAAAAATGTGCGCGCGGCATTAAGGCCGGGCCATAAATTTCGAGCGCTCACCGCAGTCTGTGGTCTGCGCGTTACAAATTTATACACGATTTTTATTATTGTAATGAATGGAAACTACTTTGATACCGCGCAACCAAATTAAATGTGGACGAATTGCATTTGAATCTCGTTTCGCCGGAAACTTGGTCGATTTGGAAGTCGCTTTTCAAAACTTTTGCACGAATAACTGCGCGAGAGGATGGATGTGTTTTTCGGTTTAGCTGAATATTTTTCCTGGTATAATGGATTTTTGATATCTTTCGGTCGAATCGTTATGCAAAACGACTGACAGTTAATTGATGGTTGCGGCGGGGTTTATTTTTAATGAGAGGAACGGAGTTCGGGAATAATTGAATTTATTTGAAACGTCGGAAAACATTTTAACGCCGCATCAGCGACGATTCGACATTTATTTAATCGCGTTAATCTGTTATTGGGGATTCCGCGTAGACCGTGCTTCAAGAAGATTAATTTCTCGCCGATTATTCGCGCGACATAAACACAAATTTACTCGGCGGACGAAACAAGAACTTGATTTTCGAAATTCCGAATGTAGCGGTCATTTGTTCGGTGATAACGATCATTTCGACTGGCGTGCATCTGGAATTGTAGTTTACCTACGAAAATCCAAAATATCCCAAGCCACGATATTATTCGCATAAATATTGATATTCGGAAGCACGTAAATCCATTTCCGACCGCCCTAAATTATGTGGATTCTATACGTAAGCTTCTAATTGATTTATGTCGATCCATATAATATTCAAATGACCAAAGAGCAGTGGAGCAACACAAGTATTCGTTCAAATAACATCCAAATCAACAGTTCCACATTGCTGCCTTTTCGTACGCTGCCTTTTTCAATCTCGATTCATCGGCATGTAAAAAACAACTACATTTCCGGTCCATAGAATTCTCGTTTCTAAATCTGCTTTTGAATTTCCAACAAATCATTCGTACAAATGATCGTGAGGATTCGCATACTTTTAATGACAAAATATTTGTTCGTAAATAAATAAATGTAATTAACGCCAATCCCTGTTTGAAAAGAAAATTATTATTTGACAGAACTGAATACTTATTTGAATAATAACGGATGTTCTGTTGCATTCAAATATTTCTTAAAAGACGGATAAATTACAGTTGAAAGCCCACATCAGTAATTGTCTATAATGCATACTTATTCTATTCCGATAATAGGTTAACTATGGCTTGGACAACTCCAACTTTAATCCAAACGCTACGTGATTCAATTGAAGAATTTACTGAAAACAACCGAACATTTGGCGCAAACGCAAAGACTTTAATCGCGACAGTATTTATTTAAATCTACCAACCTATTTCTCAAACTCTAACTAGAAAAACAAGTGTGTCATTGAAATTCATGGATCAAGAAGAAGTCTTTTACCGCCGCAGTAGGAACTAACAGTTCACAATATTTTCTCTGGTACGCTGTAAACAAGTTTTGTGAAATTACAGTGTATATTCTGTAAAGTTATACAAGAACTATAGAGTGCATTAAGTACCCCTAATAGAATCTACGTTTAATATATGTACCATCTGTACATAATATGTATAAGGTATAAATGTTCATCTATTATATGTATTTAATAGATGAATTCATATACCTATATTATTTGTTATATTCTATTAGGGTAAAATAGTTTTATGCAAATGCATTAACAGGTAACAGATGAAACTGAATATAACGACAAATAAGACATAAATAAAATATAAGAGACAATGTAAATACCGTAATAAGATATACTGTAAATACTGTAAAAAAATAAGGAATGGAAAGTAATTAAACTGCTAAATTTCTAACTAACTTTCTTAAAATTAGTTATTAGCCAATTATTTTTATTAGCTTTTATTTTCTTAATTAGTAATATTTAATACATTTTTTTCGATTTGTCATTTTCCATTTAAGAGCACCGTTAACGTAATGAGTAATCGTTTTACGCTGCCAAACCTAATTACTTTTAACCAAATATATCTCAAAAATTTGAAAAGGTACAACAAAACATTATTTTTGTCCAAATTCAAATTTTTTTTACACTTTCCGTTTGTCGCTATAACATTGTACTTTAAAATTTAAAGTTTAAATGTTTAACCGTAGCCAATAAACTTTAAAACATTCTGAATTTACATTACAGTTTTTCCACTGTACGCCTCGAAATTGAACACTTTAATCCCACAGTTTTGCCGTCGCCTCTTTAAAAAGCGTGCTAATCGCGCCATTTTTCGCGATCAGGCAAAAACCGATCGTCAAGCTGATTCCGCGGCGTCGCGTAATTGAGTTCTAGGCAAACGAACGGCCGGGCTTTTTGCCGGGATTAACCTTCCGCGGAGCGTTTGCGTTTGATTGGGCGTGTCCGCGCGCGGGCCCGAAACCCCGGCAATTTGGCCGCGCGCAAAAACGCAACGCCGACACGTGGGATCGCGAGCGCCGCGGCCGTTTCGCTCGGCGCAACGTGTCGTGGCGATTTTTGCGCGCGCGCCGATATTTTTAGTGCCGCTCGTCCTTCGTCGCGATGGGGTTCAAGGTTTTCTGATTGCTGACTTGCACTCCCGACCGCGCGATTTTTGCTGCGCAACTTTTGCGTCCGCTTTTCAGCCATTGTGCGCCCGCAATCGCGTCGTACTACTTCCACGGGATCGTTTATTTGGGAGATTTCGGAAAAATAGAAAAGAAGCTCAAAATAGAATAAATAGTTCAAATTTAGAAGAATTCCATTTGCAAGATGAAGAATTCCATTTGCGACAAGCGGAATTTACTTGCAGCAAGCGGAAGTAAATTTCGCTTGTCGCTAGAAGAAAAGTTGCCGAAGAAAAAATTTAATAATATATTTTGGATAAAAATTAGTTAGACATAGATTTTAGAGGGATGCAGGGTCAAAAGTGTCTTATTTCTTCATGATCAAAAAAAGAAACATTTGAATGATTTTTAATCATCCAAAATGTTTCCGGCTGCTTTCAAGTAGAAATCTTATTCATGCCATTGACCAAGTTGTAAGAAATATTAAACGCAAAAAAAACGTTATGAACCCCCTTAAACGCAATCAATTGTGTCTTGGGAGGGGGTGGGGGGAGACGGAAACGAGTGGCATTTAATTTGCGTGCATTTGGCTCGAGTGCGCGGGCCATTGAAAATAATTTTTTATCCCAATATATCAGAATTATATCTCAATTGAACAGTGCGCGCGGCCCTGCCAAGGCCAGATTTTGCCTAAGCACCGTTCCATTAATGATGTCGCGCGCGCTCGAAGGAGGGTGAGTTTGAAGAGCGTATGACAGTTTGCATCGTGGGGCGACCGACAACGTTGTACTAATGTCGCCGCCGAAATAAATCTACTGTAACTCCGGCGAATGTTGCGATCGTTGCGCGGAAAAAAGTGTGAGCAAAGTTAATGGTCTCGGGTGCGATTGCCTCGCAGTCGGACGGCGAATTAATTCACGATCAATTTCTTCATTGGCTTTGTGCGACTCGACAGTCGCGTTTCGGACAATTGCAGAGGTTATTCAAAGTTGAGATTAGGGGAGAACTGGGTGCTTTATTGTTGTTTATCGAAAATTTATCGTCGGTTCATTGGAGATTTGAGGATGAGTGAAAAATGAGTTTAAGGATGTTCTGTAGCTGTTTCAGAAATCATAAAAAGCATTCCTTGCAATTTGTATCACATGATGGATATATTGTAAAAACGTACGTTTTTTACAATATCTCCAACGTATTTTAAAAAATGTATTTTAAAAAACATACAATTTTTACAATACATTTGTAAAAAGGTACGTTTGTAAAATATTGTAAAAAAATTACATTTTTTTAAACATAGAGTTTCAAAAAAATTACGGACATTTCAGAATTTGGCTGATTTAACAGGATAAAAGCGCAAAAAACATTCAAAAAGAATGGCAATATTCCAAATCGATAACTGGGAAAATGTCAATAATTAATGAAACATACTTACAATTACAAAAGTTAATTAAATCTGAAATTTAATCAACGTTGGTGAGATTTTCGTATATGTAGTGATAACCAATGATAGTTTCTTGAATACATAGTTCATCTGAATAAAAAAATGCAAAACAATATATTTTTACGCTGAAATTGACTTCAAATCACAGTATAATTTAAATGCATTTAAATTTTCACATTTAATGTTATTTTTCTTAATTACTGTAAACTTTATTACAAATACAACATAAAATAAAACATTAGAAAAAGATAAATAGTGCAGAACGTCTTCAAAAGAAATGTTGAAACAATTTAAAATGTGATCCATGGTAGATAACGTTCTTTTCGTTATTTCGAATTTATATATTAAATGTATTATATATTTTTTAAATTACGAATAAACTATGAAGAGTTGTAAATGCACACAGAAAAATATCTCTCAATTCCATTGCAATGCTGTAAAGGACACATTTTATATTCTGTTTGTAATTTGATAAATTGTATGTTACTTTACTGACTCATTTAGACAATTCTACAAAATTTAGTGTGGATCTAAATATCTTAGTGACTGTTGATTTTATCAAAGGAATTTTATAAAAAAGAAGGAGAACTTATAAATCTGCACTTTATAAGCGTGAACGTTAATCCTTCCAATTTGTTATTTTTTTCTAGTCTAATTTAGAAAAACACATTAAAAGAGGTCAAAACACTGCTTCGAATTTTATGTGTTGTCATTGGCATGCAGTCAAAAATGATCTAATGGTTTTATGAGATTACAAATTTGTCTGAAACATATTATAAATTTTCCTCTAAAATTATAGAATTATTTTCCACATTTAGTTTACAGTAATACTGTTGGAATTTCAGAACTCTTCCTCTCAAAAACTCCGTATTTTAAATATTTTCATTGCAATGTATAATTTATACAGTCTACGTTGTAAACACAAATTAAATATTTTTGCAAAAGAAATTTTTGAAAAAGTAATTTATTTTCGTCCGAAAAAAATTCACTCATCAATCTAGTTTCCTTCACAAATTTACAACAAATTAACAAAACGACGGATCTAATTGCCCAAAAACGCTCGAAAACTGAATCACTCCCTGCAATTTTTCGATAATTGCTCCTTGTTTATCGCCGTTTAACCATGTCCGGCGAAAAAGCGTCGAATCGCGATAATTTCGCAGAGCCCGACGCTTTTGACAAGGACTTTTTGCCGCGAGCCGTGTTTGCGTCAGAAAACCCTTTTTCGTCGGCGGATTTGAAACAGTTTTTTCGCGCCGCGCTAAGCCTACGTTGTTCTCGGACATTGAAGCTGTATCTGGTTCAGCGATCGAGCATCGTTCACATGAACAACTTGCAGGGATTCTTTGATCCGCTGTAGCACGATATCGTGTGATTGTATTAGTTACTTTATTCGAGCGGCTTACACGGGTTAAAAGTGTACACGCCGGAGCGGAACGGCTGCGATTCGCGGCCGATTTTGCATTTGAATATTTTTTGCGCCGCGACTTGTTGGTTTTGGCTCGGAACTTCACGAAAGTCCATTTGCGCGCGCCGATTTTTGCGGCTATAAAAAGTGACTGGCCAATATTGGCCCCGGTCAATGTGGGTGATTTGTCGGAAAAGTAGGTGTATCGTCTTGTTGACACAGTGTTGTTTAACGGCGCTCGCGCAAACACCTTGACGCATTTTCATAAATGCGTTTTTTTGGTCGCGCCGTCCGGCTAAAAGGCCGACGATTTGCTATTTGCTTTTGAAATTGGAGTGCATTAAAGCTGAAACGCGTGGCATTGAGGACCCGCGCGACCTTCGTAGATAAAATAATATTTGGTTGACAGTGCTCGAAAATTTCGACTCGAATGTCGGCTATAAATATTCCGCGGCATAATCGTCCGGGAACGACGAATCGCCGCCGATCGCCGCCGAATAAACACTAATTAATAATCGATTTCAGCCTGTGGGAAATCGCTTTCGAGGACAAATTGGAATACGATGAATGGCGATCGGTTTTCAAATCGATCCAACCGAGAATATTCGAGAGAAAAAAAACTGTATTAAAAACTTGATCAGTTGTAGATCATCCCGAAAATGATGCCGATTTCGATCAGGTATTGATCGATTTCGATTTAAACTCCGATTTGATAAAATGGCGATCGGTTCAGTGTGAAAACTTGATACCGATGAAGAAGAATGATACCGATTCTATAAATCGGTTTGAAGAAAAATAATACCGATTCTCGAAATCGGTATGAAGAAGAATGATACCGATTCTCGAAATCGGTATGAAGAAGAATGATACTGATTCTCGAAATCGGTATCATTTTTAATAAATAAATGGTACCGATTCTCGAAATCGGTATCATTTTTGGGATAGTTAAGATTTTAAAAACAATTTTACCGTCGAATACTATTTTTTCGCAGTCCTCCGGTATAAAATTGTGGACATCTGTTGTTCTTCGACTTTCCTTTCGGTCGCTTTCCAATAGAATTGCCTCAAAAACCCTCACATCTAAAAATACGGCTAAACTGCGAAAAGGGAAGGAAAAAAAACGCGCCGCTCGTACGAAAACGTTTTTCATCGGCCGAACAATTTGTCTTTTTAATTTAAAACAGGTTCGAGGCATTAAAAAAACGAGACTGCGTCCGGTTTCGGCTGAGTTTCTCGCACTTAAAGCGTCCAATAACTGCACAATTGCCGGTACAAACAGAGAAAAGCGACGATTCATTGAGCGAGACGAAAAAAATGTTTCGGCCGCAGCTGTCGTGTTTTGCGGCGAACCGAGGCGGTGTATCGCGAACCTTGACCCCGGCGATTCGGAAAAGCTTTTCGCGCGCTGAATAATGGCGAACGCAGCGCCATTAGTGCCGCGCGATATCAATTGCTTCCGAGTTGCGCGTGCGTGACGCGACGTCCAAATGAGCGGCGATGTAACGCGCATTTTCCCCGATTACTTTTTCCTTTATTCCACGGCGACGTGTCATTTTTCACGAGCACTCGCGATCGCTCGCGACGATTGCCCGGAATCGCGGCAATTGGCTCGCGTTTTTTCCCGACGGTTGCGAAAGCCTACGAAAAAAGTGCGACAAAAAGACGTCGAACCGTATTACAATATTTCGTTACATAATTGATACAATACGAAATAATCGGCGATTTCAATCTGCGCCGGTAATGAGATTCGAGCGATTGTTATTACTTTCATTGTGTGCTAATTAGCAGCCTTTTATAAACAGTATTACAATTAATCGTCTTAACTTGATGCGCCGCAGTGCCGCGGCACAATTAAATGTAGAAAAAATTTTATCGCCTCTTTAACGACCAATTTAATGCGCTTCCATCGCGATTTTGTACACGAGTGCGTTTGTTCCACGACCTCAAGGGTAGGTGCACTGCCTCGTTTCTACTATTGTCGAGGTGGAAAACGGTTTTTGCGTCGGTTAAACAGCGAACGCTTTGCCGCGAAAAATGCCGAAGCATTGCGGTTAGGCGTTTTCGGCGGTTTTGTCGAAAGATTAAATTTTCCCCGCGAAATCAGTTTCGGATTTTTTCAAAAAACTTGAAAATCACTTAGACAGTTTTATATCATCATATTGTTAAGAAAACAACATAAATTTCAACATAAATATAAAAAAAGAAATGGAAATCTCCTTTTTTATATTTCGCAAACAGATTTATATTGTCTCCAAAAAGAATGTAATTTTATAAGGCATCTTTTTAAATGAATGGACATATTTTTGACGGAAAAATCTTGCAGAAATATAATCTCTGAAAATCTCTGAAAACATCTGAGAATTCTCAAATGTTTTCAGAGATTTACAGAAATATTCTGAAGTTACAAGTCAAATGAGATAAGGTGAACTTCTGAATATCTGTTTAAACAATGAAATATACATAACTTTTATAATGTGCTTCTTGTTAGTTTTTAACTTTAGATAAAAATACAGTGAAAAGACATTTTTTTTGTAAAAACGGATGTCTTTTTCAATCACATCGAATATTTCTTAGAGATTGGTATTACAACAATTTTACGATATTACCTCGCAACTTTCGTTAATAGATTAACTGTTCAGTTCTAAAAATGCCTAATTGTATACGATACATTTTACAGACACGAATTCTCACTAAGTTTTAAAATTATCATCATTATGCTTCCTGTTTTTAAAACATGTATCACGCAATTTAAAAATCCGTCGGCAAAAATCCACAAATCACGAAATGCGCGCTTCTTTTTTGTCGTTCAATTAATAAGAGCTTGTCAAGTCGACGCAGATGGTTTGCGCGACGTATGAGATTTAGCTCTCACTATGGCTTCAAGGTCACCATACATTATCAGCTATTACACTTATTCGTTTGCCGAGCTGTTCGCTCGGCTCGGCGCGATCCCCGCCGATCTGTTACCAGATCATTTGATTTCATCATTTGTTCATTTAACCGTATGATTATTTGATCATTCGATCATTTCGTTGGACGGCGCAATGCATCAGCCCGCGAGTGCATTTATCTCGGCCATTTACAATAGATATGCGTACGCACCGTAGCGCTTTAAACGCCAGGGTTATATATAACCCACTTTAATGGCTCTCTATACAATAAATGCAAATTTTATGAACTCTCAAAAAATGCGCGCGTTACCATTTTTATCATATTTCTCCACGCGAATTTATCGTTCTGTACACAGACGCGGTTTACGGTAATCGAATTACTTAATCGTCATTTTTTACCGAATTTTACAACTGCCGACGAAATTTTGTATCTTATTGTGAGAGCGCGAAAAACGCGGCGAACGCACGAGGCGATTGGTAACGCCGCAATAAATTTCCCCGAGTACACATTCTGGGGATATTATGTGCCATTAGGGTGGCATTAACCTTTTTTACGCGAGTTTAGAAATGCGCGTCTTTTTTCACGTTTGCTTTTCAGCGCCGAATCGCTCGAGTGAAAGTCGCGTTAGCGCGCCATTAATCGGTAATTACAATGTTTTACACGTTTTATGGACTGATAAATTTTATATTCGGCCGGCACTGCATACGCAAAACAAACCCGCTCGCGCTAATATAGTTGCAATAAATTTTTTTCGCGCGCCCGCAATTTATAATATTCCGCGCGGCATGTGTATATAATTATGATAATCGTTTTAAATCCTGCGCCGCGCGCCGACTCATATATTCAATTTCACCTTTCAAAAATCGCGGCCGTTCGTAATTCGCCGAAGGCACGGATATTTCGTTAATCATTCGCTTTGCGACATTTATTCGATTGGAAAAAGATTCACAAGAAAATGTCGTTCTTCGCGAGGAAAGTCAAGGTAGTTCTTCCGTGAAGGGCCGTATATTTAGGGCGCCAAGAAAATATTGCCGTGTTATTGAAATGGTTTTGTATTCTTAAGTGATTTCGTTAGGATAACTTTCTTGATACCATTTAAGTGTTTTAATTTTAGCATAAATAAATGAAAACTAAAGATTTGTTGAATATCTATTTTTATAAACTTGAAAATATAATCATTTACTTAAACATAAAACAAACTTTCTTGATAACAGATTTCTTTATGGTGATAACTTTCTTACCTAAAAATTTTTTTTTCAGAGAACATGACCGCCATTAAAAATAAATTATTTATCTATTCCGGTCATTTTCAGTGTCGCAGTGAAATAACGGATTTACATTCTTACAGTCGAAAGTTGTTTTTCGGTTTGCACTTTTCCCGTCTGCCAAAAGCAGATTCTAATAGGAAAGGTTTGATTATCTTTGCGCAATATTAACATTGATATCGTTATCGTCAAGTTTCCCGCGAAAATTGACCGAAAAACGCGGATAATTATTTCGATTACAAGCGCGGAACAAATATTGACGCGATAGTAAAAGCTCTCAACAAAGTGAACGGTATCGTGACGACTGATAGGATAAATAAACTCAATTTCAATAATCTGAACTCTGAACCGCGTTTTGGTCAGTGTTTAAGAAGTTGAACTATTCTTCCCCGATTAGCAGTTCGAGTCGACTGCACAGCCGCGACGCGAGGTTTATCGTGGTAAACTAGTCGGAGCCAGATTTTGAGATGACAGAGTAATTACTCAACTACTTTTTCCCCCGTCGAATAACGCGGCGTTATATAAAAATAGATAAACCGTACATTTTGACGCGCAGACTTCCAAAGGTCAAGGGGTTGATACGATTTTAAAGGTGCTTGCTAGAAAAATGTGCCACGCGATTGCCACACTTTATTATATAATAAAATTAATCCGCAGTTAATAAATGGAAACTTTTATCCCGCTGTGGGATTGAAGGATTTCCACTCGGAGTTAATGTGTTTTTATATATAGTGTTTATGATTACAGATTACGTCTGGTTAAGGATGCGAGGAGTGTATTGCTTTGGACTAAATAAATGAGTTGTTTGTAGCGTTATGTAAAGTAAAGGTGTGTTTGAAAATGGGGTGGTGTAAAATTATAGAGGTGGGCTTTGAGGAAAATTATAATGATTAATCTTGGTAAATTGGAAAAATGCGTGTAAGCTTGAAGAGATAAATGCGGGGTTGGTGAGGAGTTTCATTTTAAATGCGGGAAGGTGTCGTGTAAAAGGATTTAGATGTGACTAAGTCCATTTTTCAATCCCAGAGGAAAATGTCAAAAGGCATTGTAATTTATCGAAACTACTGTTACAGTCTGTTGTTCCTATGTAGCTTATCATAAGAGCTGACCTACATTTTATTTTCATTTTTCGTTTCATCCTCATATTGGTCTATTAAATAGTTTGCACCTAACTAAAGCCTCCTTATCTACGAATTGCAGCACCATAGCAAATCTGCGATTATAATCTTTAATCATTTATTGATTGATTTATATCCACAACTTTCATCTAACTCAAATTTTTGCCTCGCACTCCGATAGACTTAATAACTGTTTCTCAGTGTGACGTACTTCCTAGCTGATCACAATCCTCCCGAACAGCGATGTAACCCAATTAAAACTCCTAATCAACATTCATTTCTCATCTCAAATATTATCTCCAGCATCGTTCAGCATCTCAACTGTTACATCCCACCGAACAAGTGGTCCACAAAACCACGTCTTGAAAATTCGCCACTGTGAAACATTTTACTTTTTGCTTCAAAATTCCCATGAATCATTCACATCCAACAAATATCTTAACTCGACCAACCTCTCTTACCAACCAAATTCGTTTGAATCAAGTAAAATGCACTTGTTCCCACTTCATAATTCACTGTTTCCATCTTCACTTAATTGCAACTCTTCATGCACTTAATAATACCATTTTTTCATTTCATCATCTTCCACTCTCTGCCTCTCATTAGCTCCTCCCATCCTTCAGCAACTTCGTCCTCACTACTTTCCGCGTATATTTTTCAGTTTTGCTTTGAAAAATTATGTCTCGTGTCGGAACTTATGTCATTTTTAGGCAATGTACTGTCTGTATTTTACATAAGTTGTTTGGTTCAGAATTTCTTAAATATTTTGATTTTGTCTATATTCTGTTGGAGAACTTTTTGAATACTTTCCTAAAAGTGTTTCTTTTAGACAAAGCGATTAATTGAATATACTATAAGTGCATATATCACTTTTAGAGAAAGTACACTGAAAATGTGCGAATGGTTCCTTTTCATAACATCTAAAGTTTGCAAAGATTTACATACGGATAATACACCTGTTTTATCCTATTATTCTTCCAGAAGTAGTAATTTAGCAACAGTTTAGCGAAATTTTCTAGTCGTTCTTACCCTAGAAAATCAAAAGTAATTCCATCTTTTTAAGCCAGGTTAAGTGGTTGAATCTATGAACCACTTTTTTGCATTTACATTTAGTTTTCCGTGTGCTTACCAACTATATCAACACTATACCAACCTAAATTTATATTTCGGAATTATATCATACTAGGGGGAGTTCCCCCCAGTCACGACATAGCGTGGTTACTTGTGAGTTACTCCCTGACAAGTTATTTTGGGATCTGTTACTCCAGCAACTAGATCTCAGTAAAAAAAGCAAATCAGGAAAAAAAGCATAAGTTATCAACACGAAATGTTAACAACAATGAAGCTATAAAATACCAGACATCGGTGAAACATAAGTAAATTTTGCAGTTGTCATTGAAATTGTATTTTTGGTACTTCGCTAATTGCATTTACATTGTTTAAGCTCTTGTATTGAACATTTTAATCTGGACATTTTCTTATTCAAACTTTTGTTTCCCTATCCCAGCTCTAAATTGCTTAAGAAGGTTTCTGAGCTATATAACAAAATGTGAATTAGATTTCATTTGGTGTAGTTTCATAAAGTGATAAGGAATCCTTTCTTGAAATTTGTTCGACTTTCACAGTCCCATTACCGATAGTATAATTATTGAAGTTGATTATTCTACTGAATCAACAAATGCACTGAATGGCAACTTCGCATTTTATTTTCCTGAAAACTTTAAGAGATTCCTTAAATCTTTCAAGTAAATGCCAATGACTTCAAATTTGGCTTGCAATGTGAAAAATGACCAGAAATAATGTCCCAAAATTTGGTTGACTTTACAGCATCGTTTTCGAGAAAATAATTGTTGAAATTCCTCATTTTTCTAGATCATACATAGTGTCTTTTGGCAAGTTCACCTAATTTCTTGAAAACGACACTGTGAAAGTGAAGCAAATTTTGGGTTTTCTCTGGCAGTTCTTTAAAATGTTCAAATTTCTTTGTGCAATTTAAGACGTACGAGTTGTAATTTAAGGCAAATTTTGTTGAAAATAAATTTATCTGGGACAATTGTACACGGAAATGTCCAAATTGTGTATACATAGTTTCAGGAGTGTTTAAAAGAAGTAAATAGAAAATGTCAAAAACTAAGAAGCTAAAGAACCTCCTTAAGAATTCGACTTAAGAATTTTAGCAAATTATTCCTAATCATTTTGACTTCCAGTGTTCAAAACCTGAACTCCCTGGCTCTTCTTTACCCTTTTTTACCATTACATACTTACACTGAAAAAAATTAGAGTAAGAACAACTCTTTTTTGAGTAAAAAAAATGGTATAACTCGAAATAAAAGTAAAATCTGCTCAGAAAAAAGTAAAAACAACTCTTACCT
>JABFPB010001257.1:0-26611 GCA_022817645.1 Ceratoteleas bidentatus | reverse complement strand
CCACAATTGTGGTAAATGTATACGCAAAATATGGTTCATTTAACCTCAATCTGTTAAGTATTCGAATATAGTAAATGAAGCAAGTAAGTTTTTCTCCGTGCGTCTAATAACATGCACTGAAATAATACTGTAAAATTCAGGTAAATATACTTGATACTGACTGCAAGAATGTATATATATATATATATTTAATATATTTAACACATTTAATGAAACCATTGATACTGAGTCATTTTACATTTTGTGGGTAACTTTACACAGAAAGTTGTCTCACGTATGAGAACCCATTAAAACTGTAAGTTTACAGTTTAACCGTAACAATGTCCAAAATTATATTGTCATGCAACATAACACTCTAAAAACTAGAGTTCTACGTGTTTTATTTCCAAACATTTAATGTATTTGATTTTAAACTATTTCAAGTATTTACAATTTCCCCATGTTAATTCTTATGATAACATTTAAAACGCTTGTGAATGATTCAAAATCGACTACCCCAAACGTTCAAAAATAAAACACTTATTTTTACAGTGAATTTCTCTCTCCGTGCAATATTCGTTCGTGTGTAGTATAAAACCACCTAAATACGGCCGCTTTTTATCACACTTTTATCGTCTTCTAATCTCAGTTCGATCGAAACCTAACAAAAACGGCCCGCTTAGATTGTTAATTTTCCCCGGAATACACCTGCGGCAAGAACAATTGCGTCTTACATTTTTTAGTGCCGCCTGCGGGTCAGTCGATCTTCGTTCTCGCGGCGAGGAATGGTTGCCGCTTTTGATTTTGTACATTCTTGCGGGGAAAAAGTTATTGTGAAGCGTCGAATTAAAAGTTCGACGGAAGAACGAGGCTGGTTTTGCCGTGGTATTCGTGGGGTGTCGGCGGGTATGTTTATTCGACTGTTTTTGTTGTGGCCCGGCGTGTAATTAAGTTTATGTGTAGCGGATAAAAGGCGAGAGATACCACGTGATAGCGAGGCGGGCAATTTTGACTCGGAACGCGGCCGGCGTCGCGCGAGAACCAGTCGAAAAGAATTTCGGCGTTAAAGTAATTCCGTAATTGAGCGGGGGGTCGGGCGCGCGAGCGCCACAGTGGGCGAAATAACTGTTCGATCGCACAATACGCATTACGAACGAGTCTTTAATAATGACGAAAAATCTGGCAACGCTGTACTCGCGTGTACCCCAAAGTTTATAGTTGGCGGAGGACGTGAAATGAAGAACGGCCCGATAAAACTCTCGATATTTTATGAAATGCAACCGGATTCAATGGAGTCGCAGAAAAAAGTTCAAAGATCAACAATATCCGGGGAAGCGGAAATTTCAATTATTGGCTTTTATTGGTGGGACGGCTCGTAAACAGACACGCAATAAAGGGCTTGTTGCCGTTTTGGCGAGCGACGTCGCTGCGCGCTTTCTCCGTCGTTTTTTTGCGTCTCCCTCTTCCCTCGGCTTTTTTCGTTCCGATTGTGTTCCTTTTTTTGGACGCAAGATGCCTTCGCGCGTCGATAACCGTTTGAGGCTACGGGCGATTCGAGATACGACCTTTGAGGTGGACGAGAGTCCAAGGAATTTCTGTCGGCGCTCGAACAGCTCAAAAATCGAAGGGTATCCGAAGGTCGGGCGATTTTTCGCGAGGGCCTGCCGAGCGTAAGATCGGCTGATGTGTTTTCTGTGTAAACTCCGGGCTGAATGACCGCTTTGAAGGAAATTTCGAATTTGCGGATAATTGAGTTTGGTCGCAGAACGATTAAATCGCGGCAGTGGATCAATGTTGGGTAACTATGTTCCGACGTTACAGATTATCGACAGTTGCGAATGTAAAATATTCCTCGAGTTTGAGCAACAAACGGGAAGCGTGTGCAAATATGTGTGTATCAATGTTGTTTCGAAACTCCGAGGGAAAGTCGACGGCAGCAATTTTGTTAGTGCAAATTTAATAATTGGCGCAGCAGCGCGTGAAGCACGCCGGATACATGGCGGACGTTTTATTAACGCGATCATTACGCGAAGGAGGTAGCACGAATAATCGTTATCTGTTTGTTCGGGCCATTTTTTGCCCGCTTGTCTAAAATACTCGAAGCTATTAGACGAGGCACTGGAGTGACTATCGCGCTGATGAAGAAGGTTGCGCGAAAAAAGACGCGTCATTCCGGGCTTTTTTCGCCTGCTTAATTACCCCCGTTATGTCATAATTGCAGACTACCCTATTCGATATGTCAGCTCAGCCGAGGAGAATGGAACAGGCGGCGCAAAACGCAAAAAACGACAGAACTAGTGGATTTTCGGCAATTAGTGCTAGCGCCGAAAGAAAACAACGGGATAATTGTCATATTTCATACGGACGAGCCGGCTTTTTTGCCGTAACTCATAGGCCTGCTGATCAAGACTAGTATCGCAAATAATAGAGTTATAAATTACGACTTCGAAATTATTATCCCAAGCGGAACGTAACTCATTCTTCGTCGGCCGGTGTTTACGTTTTTCGCGCACAAATGATGATATGAAATCTGTCGTATCGCAGATTAAGAGAACCGAGCCGTCGGTCGGATCATTAAAATGCGCCTTTGTTCATGTTTCAGCGGGAATCGTAAAAAACAATTTGTTTACATTTCACTTTGAAAAGAATACTCGCCGGGTCGTTATAAGTTGTCGGACAATTTTGTGCGAACCAGTGATTATCACAAAATGAAGAACCATTTCATCGGGTTATACGAGATCACGAGAAAGGTTTTCTCTTTGTTATCTCAATATTTTATCATTATGTTTCTCATTGTTAATTCAGTTACGTCAAACATTTGCCACGTAAAATCGTAAAATATTTACCGAGCCATCAGCATAAATGTAATCTCGAAATTTCTCGTACTGTCGTCCGAAGGTATAAAGATAAAAATGTTTTGACGTAACCGTAAAACTGAAGCAGAAAATGACAACGCTCGAACGTTCGGGCGTTTGAGGCGCGCGGCGCCCATTAAAACACCGATAAATCATTAATAAATTTGTTGACACAAGACGCGAAAAGGGAGACGAGCAACGAATGGCTAGAGACCTCAGGCACATTAATCTCTTCGATTCAATGCAAAGCAGATTTCGCGGCGGATGAGACCAATAACCGCGGCCCCGGACAAAACTTGTGATTGACTTAATAAACAATTCCGACCGATAAACAAAAGAACGAGACCGTTAATTATCGCGGAATAAAAAGTGCGCGCCACAAATTGCAATCACGAAAGCCATTCATCTTTAAATGTCAACATTAACTACTTCAAACTACATCTATAGACAAGATCCGATTGGCTGATAGAATTCCTAATAACAAATCAGATAGGTTAAAGCAATTTCCATTCGAATTATTGGGCGCCGATCGTTTACCGGTACTCGCGTTCTATACACCGACTCTCAGCTAAATGAAGTTACGGCGAGGCTTCCCTTTGTGTCTGGTGCGCGGGTGATAAGAGGCACCTCCCCGTGTCTTAATAATATTAAAAATTCCGCGCGAAATTACTATTTATCGCCGCCCCACTGATGTGCATACAATTACATTGTTCGTAGCGGTCTGATACAATTACTTTATAATAATTCGCGTTACCCAATTATTTTTGAGCGGCGCTAATTGATGCAAGATTTTCTGTACCAGCGAAAACAATTCGAATTACTTAATCTCCGTACAATTCGTTCAGCTTGTTGTACGGATGTTATGAACAATGCCGGCACCTTGTCAGATCCTGAAGACTGCGTAATTAGGCCCGCATAGGGGTCTTTCTATCTTTGATCATGTTAGATCAACCTGTTATGAATGCGAATTAATTACTTAAATGAAAAATGCTCGTTATCAGAGAGTTAATTTGTGGTTAATTCAAGATTTAAATCGATGAAAATATCATCCACGCTTAAAGATAAATTAGCGACATGAATTCTGATTATTTTAAACGTCGAAAATGGACAAAGATTGCTTGAACAAATATATTCGATACAATATGATTTGACAGTAACTTGTAAAATTATCCAAACATAAAGACAAAAGTGGCACACAGATTACATTCAAATCTGTCTTCCTTTTAATGTCGAGACCCTCGAAAAATCAAAAAGGTACCAAACGTCGTCGTCCCCATGTAAACAACAATATACATGCAAATATGTGTGCAAATATATATGTAAATAGCAATTCTTACTTAAAACTATCCAACCCGGATCTTCCTAGCTTTTTCTCCCTTTCCCATGCATTTCCAATGCGTTTATAGATTACACACATAGCCGCTTTCCTTACAAAGGTGTCCCGAGACAGAGTTTTGAAAGCTGAAGATCTTCCCTATTAGGAAAACAACGACGCCAAACCCCTCTCCCCTCCTCCATTTTTCCACCCAACCGAATCTCGCCGAAGAATTGGCACTCCAATTACCCGCCAAGTGGTCGTCTAAATTTTCGTGCGCCCGTTTGCCTATTAGATTGCCTGTAAAGCATATTTTCCCTGCGCCGTCACGTTCGTCGAATCGGCCGTCAGTTGCCACGTTGTCCCTGTTATCCGCTCGATTGCTTTTTCTCGTAATTTATGATTTGCAATTATGACGAGCGGATCGTTTGCGCGCACGCACACGCTTTACGCGAAAGGATGTAATTTTTCGCGATTGGCAATGTGGCAAAACGGCGCTCCGCCCGTGCCTCTCGCATATTTGGGTTACATGATTTACGGCCCGGCGCGGCAAAAAAATGTTCGCTATCGACGCCAAGAAGCGGCACGTTGCGCTGAATCTGGCAAACGTTTTCGTGGGCAAAAAGTCGCAGGCACCCGGGGACGCTTAATGCGGTGCCGAGTATTTAACATCGCCACGAGACGCGCCGCTTTTTGCCGTCGACCGGCCGAGTCGGCGTAACGACGGACCGGCCGATCGGCGGTTATCGGCCGGCGTTTGTGCGAATGAATCAACGGGCATTGACTGCGGCCGTCGACACGGAATAGTGGCGTCGGCTGCCGCCGTCATTTTTAAACTCGCTGTCACAGTCTGTCATCGTCCGCGTGCGCCGATCTGAACGACGAGCTCGGCTAGCGATCGTCTCGGGCGTAATATTAATTGATTAACACGCATTCGCCGTCGTGAATTAATAACGCCGAACTCGTTTGTGACGCACGAAAACTGGCCACGTCACAGCGCATTCAGCCGGAGTATTGTCGGCGGATTACACGCGGGTGTCGTCGATATTTTGTAATCAGTTTCGGCCGCTCATTGATAAACTCGGAAATTCACTCAAACCCCGCTTCTCCCCGCCGCTAATTACCGCGAACCGAAGAAAGGACGCATAAATCGCTCAGCGGAAGAAACGCGCGTCGATACATCATCGCGCGATTATGCCTATAAATCAGCGGGCAAAAAATTGATTGTTAACGAAAATTAATCACCGGTCTCGAGCGGCTGACCGACATTTCGGGCGATCGCCCGACTTTCACGGTAAGCCGAAAAAATGGTGCGCGCAAATTGATCCGCCGCGGCCGCCGGTTTTTCCGCCGCCGAGTCTCGGGCGGCGCAATCTCTTTTTGAGATTGGACGCTTCAATTGCGTTCTTATTTCGGAATGGCCGGGGCAAAAAGGCCGGAATGTCGATCAACTCCGTGTCTAACGCGGGAACGCTCGGGTCTTTGTCTGCGCGCGATTCCGCTGGACGCACGTGCAGCCGGAAGTGCATTATCATAGAGGGCGCGGATTGGACGGCCGGCGTATCGGTGTGCGGGCCAATCTGCCGGACGGCAATAAGGAAACGCGGATCGGAATGTCTCGATCGGGTCTGCGCGCGGCGTCTCGTTCTCGGTCGTTCTTCTCGTTGCCGGAGCGTCCGATACGTTTCGCCGCCGCGGCAAATGGAAGGGAGCGCGCACTATCAAACGCCACTTTGGCCGTTTCGCGTGCGCGATATGCTCTTACGCAACGCCACGCTAAATCAGCCGCCGGCGGATCCGACGATTGTGCGAGGTTGTCGCGCGCCGCTTTCTTTGCATACGAAGAATAATCGGCGCTGGTTTTGTTCGCGCGATACGATCTTTAATCGTTTTCGGTGGACGCGCGATTGTTCGTTTTTTCCGGGCGCTCGATAGACGGCGCGGTACCGTTACTTTGTCAGACGCGGGGAATAGAACTGTCATTTGATGCCGGGTTTGATTAGATCGGGAGATAAACGCGCGGCCGGCCGGGACGTGGCCGACATAAGAGCCTCGGAATTTGATGGTCGGATGGACGTGATTTTTTGGGACGCCGATAATCGTGTCGTTAGGCATTTGAGAAATGGAGTGATGCATAAGGAAGTCTCGGAGGGAGATTGCTTCGGACGTGTGCGCGCCGCTACGAGAAGCGGCACCATGTTTTCGAATTCAATACGGTGAAAGAGAATTTCGGAGCGAGCGACGAGCTGCTTGGATTTGTTTATCAAGCGTCTCGGTTCGGCTGGCAAGCGGCCGGCGGAATTATGGAGTGCGGAGGTGGAAAATGCGTTGCAATTTCGGTTTTTTTTTGGGAGGTAAGGCGGGTTGTTGGTTCGAGGTTTGTTTACGGATCGAAAGACGGGAGATTTGATTTGGGGTATTGGTGTTTCGATAATATTGTTTGGAGGAATTTCGTCATGTGGTTGTCATAATATTTGAAAAATGAGTTTTAATGGGAGAGAAAGGTCGAGATTAATTTCCCGTGCTTAAATAAATTAAAGGAAATTGGAATACTTGGAAGGAATGATAAATACAAGAAGAAGATTTAATTGATTACATGTCACGTTTTATAGGTTATGTGGAATTATTACGATCATCAAGTATTGGTGTTTTTATTTATGGAAACGATTGAATAAAATCAGTATTATTCAGTACTACGGGAATTTGATTGCTAACGAAAAACTGGAAATGCAATAAAAACGAGATACTCAGAAACGCATTAATTATTTAAATAGTTAATTTTTCTGGGGTAGGTAGAATTGATCGTTTTTAATCGTTTTCAAAAATCAGAATCTTGAGATAGTAAGTTGAATGATAAAACCACGAGATTTTTTCTGATAATTATTCAAGACATTTTAGAACGTTTTTTTTCTGGAAAATCAATACACTTTCTTCAAATACAAATACAAATTCTATCCAATCAAAAGGACACTGTATGAGTAGAGTACTTTCAAATTCAAATACTCTACCCATATTCTATTTAAATTAAAAGTTTCAATTCAAAATTTCTTCATTATTCACTGAATGTTTTTAATTTGAATATTGTACATCTTTTATTGATATGTACCGATGTTTATCTTTGGATAACTATCCGATTACTTCGACCTACTCCATTCACATGAATAATGCGACTAAACATTATCTAAAACAATAATTTAAGCGATGTTAATTACCTCGCCCAAACGTCAGGATTCACGGCGCACCGGGCCTCCGCCCCGCATTTTTCCAGACTAGTTCCGTTATTTTGTCAAGCACGGGAAATAGAACTGTCAATTGATAGTGACCGCGATCAAAGTTAAAGATAAATGACTATCCTAGGCTGCATGTGGTCGGCCATTTGATTGTTGTTTCGGGGATTCGGGTGTGATCGGTGTGATTGTTTTGTGTCGAATTGAAACGGCACAATGGTCGGATCATTCGGCGCGCCCAACCCGATTCTCCGACAATAAAAATAAATTAAATTACGGTGCCCGGGGAGCCGGCACCTTCGCGCACAATGCCGCCACGCGGCTCCCCGAACCGTAATTTAACATATTAATTTTCCTCGACAAACATCTGGGGTATCAAATTCAACAAATTTTACTACACGGCGTATTTGCCTTCGCAGCGCCAGCCACGTACACTCCATGCGCGCACATCCACAAATTTATTGTTTTTGATATATGTTTACCTTTGCCGCTGAATATTTAAGTGAATTTATGTTACACTGTAGCATTATTACGTATCATTATGTGCGACGCGTTTGTTAATGAAGCGTAACGAGTGTTTACGTATGTTTATTGAAAACTCGAGCGCAACGTCGCACGCAATTGTTTATTTATCTAAGCTAATTCAATTGCGCGCGATAAACAAAAACATTTGCATGCCAATTGTGCGACCGGGACGTTTCCTTTCAGCGTTCTTTCGCCGTTCCTTTTTCTCGCCGAAACTAAATGGATTAGCAATTATTTAACGCGGCCGCAAAATCGACTGGAAGTAACCGAATGAGCCGGGACTCCGCAGCCGTTCGCGTTATTCAAATGCAAACCACTCGTCGGCCGAGTGAAATGTCTAATTCGGGGATTGATCAAAAGGCACCGGCGCCGTTTCCGTGGCTTCTTTTCAATCCGGCGCGCTCATCAAAAACAACGCAAATGAAAATCCAAGACGCTTTTCCTGGCACGCTGCCGACGATTAGTCAGACTCGGGCAAACGTAACATCTTCGACTGCGGCGCTCCAAGTTTTTCAAATACTTGAATATCCCGCCGAAGGATCCAACCCAGACAGAACCTTTGAAGCCGTCCTTTACAGTGCCGCTTTTTACAACTTTCACAGACTAAGATTGGGTATCTCAATATAATTTTTATACGCTGCATATCCCCCCGCGAACTTTTTATTTCATCCGAGTATTGATTCGACTTCTTAGACTTTTCAACTCGGACTTATATTCGGGAACTGTAAAGTTATGCGCCCCGTTATCACTGCGTATTTTTATATTCCACTCAAAGGCACTCACGAACATTCTTTTTCAACTGAAAAATCGCGGCGCGGCATTTTGTTGTCTTCTTCGGGGACTTTGGAGCTTTAGTTTTGCGTTTTTAAATGTCTGGGAATTAGTTAAACGGGGAGAGATCTTTAATTTAGTAACAACCGCGGAAACAGGAGTTTGAAAATATGAAAAGCCGTGAAATATGGAAAAAAGAGAGATCCGAAGTTTGCAGTCTTCTATAAAAAAGAAAGGCAAAAGTGGTTCGCAGCGCATCTATGCATTTTACGTTATATTAAGCTTCATGAGGATATCGACTTAAGGCTATTGTTAGATAAATTGTATATTTTAGTTGCGTCGATACTGTTAGACCTTGGTTGAAAAATAAATACTTTTAAATAAATATTGAGTACGGTACCGTTTTTTAATTAATAAAACAGTAAAAAGTCGTATTGTAATAAAATTTTATTCATCTGGAATAACCAATGTACATTTTAGCGAAGTAAAATATTTTATTATTATTGTTGCTAATATTATAAATTTATAAATGTTTTCCCGTAATACGTACGTTTTCCGTCTGTTATACGTATTTGATACGTGTAATGAACATTCACTCGTTACAAAAAACGACTTATTAAATACATACGAGAAAAAAAAACTTTAGTATCATCATTTATTTATTCATGCACACTGGTGCAGTTACAAAAATTATCTTGCCACAAAAAATTAAATTAGTTTATTAAATATCAATTGGATAATTTCACTTGTGCAACGACTCAACTTATTTTCATTACAGCTTCACCTAGTGGCAAAAACATGATCTTTTAAAGTACCAAATTATTTTATTAGTATTGCCAAAAGTTTTTTAAATATGCGTCATTAATGTTCAGACAGTAAACCAATAACATTGGTTTTTTACTAGGTTATCTCTAAGTTTAACAGCTTCATTTTACTCTAAAACGACGGAAATTAAATATCCTAAAAGACCTAATTTGCTTTTGCCATCAGGGTATTGATTAAGGTTTTTTTTCCGATTTTATACTTTAACTCTTTCTCCCATCAGATATGTATGGGAGTGTGAGCATCGGATTTCTGTTCTGTTCTACATCCGATGCTCACATTACAAAAAGTGGCGTTTTACTGGTGTTTCTGATGTGTTTCAAAATAAGACACAAAATGGAAACAAGTGTTTTAAAAATCGATGCGTATTAACGATGTGTTTTTGGAAAGAAAACACGTAGTTTTGACGTGTTTTACAAGCGTTTCATGTTTTAAATTTTAAAACGCTTACATTTAAAATACATTACATGTCTTATTCCTAAACGGATATGGACGTTTAGCACACTTTATGTTTAAAACCCAGTGACTCTACAAAACACATCACTTATCCTCCACAACACATGTAGGTGTTTTTGCAAATTTCGATACTGTACTGTAGCACACATTTTCAAAATTCAAAATGGTGGATATAGTATATCTTGAACACGAAATTGTGAACATTTTACTGTGGTAAAAAGTTCACAATTCAAAATCCGCCTCAAGAAAATTAATAAAATTTTATCTTTTTATCCACCATATTGGATCCGCCATTTTGAATTTTGAAACTCTGCGCTCGAATTCGTATTCAACGATCCCGAAAATCTCCCGGAAAGTACTTTTTGTGAGCATCGGATGAACACAGACATGTATGGATGAAAGGGTTTAAAGTATAAAATCGGAAAAAACCTGCTGACAAAAACAAATCAGGGCCATTAGGACATTGATTTTTCTTAATTTTAGAGCCCAGCAAAGCTGTTAAACATACAGAGAACCGAGTTACAAAAAAAGTTAAAATTTGTTGGACTGTGTAATTGTCGTAAAGAAATGCAAATTGCTTCGTTTTTTGTTAGTATCGAATAAGTAAATTACATTTATAATGGATAACATTTACCCTTTATCATTCATTCATTCACTATATTATTCAGGTAAAAGGACACCAAGAAGTTAACGAATAAAATGTAAAAACGTTGTACCAGGCTGTACTACATGTTTTGTGTTTTCACGTAGCCGAAAGTTTGTGTTTGCTTTCATTAGTTTAACGTATACGTCTGTACGTGTGCAAATAAGTCGATGCAAGACACCATACATCAATATACGAACATTTGCTGTGATTCGATGCCTCAGTGAAGTTTGTCTATTATTTAGAGTTACGTTGAAAAACAGATTTATTACCAATACACGTGAAATCTTAGTATTTCGAAATTCAAAGTGGATCGTGAAATACATTTTTGCAAATTGTCAGTATAGAAAATGAAATTGTTTAAAGTCAGCTTTAACTCTATAAATTTTGAGCTTGCCTATTTAAGTGAACGAAATGTACAGCATTAAATATTCCTGTATTTTAATAAAGCGGCATGAAATTCAAAAAAAGTATTACAATTAGTTAAAGGAGAAAAGTTGTTAGTTTCGCTGCATAATATTAAATTCAAAATTATATGAAATGTGACGGGCATGGGTCCTGAAGGGGATCACAGTATGATGCTTGAAACGTTGGCACAATGATGTATGGCTATAGACATGCAAAGTGACCCACTCAGTCTTAATAAAAAGTTTCTGGCAGCAAAAACTGGTCGAGTACTTTTTATGCCACTATATTAAAGAAAGAATTAGAAACATTTTCTTCTCAAATAGCATGTATCCCGTACTACATTGTTCGCATTAAGCGTTTTTGTAATTAAAATAACACTATATAAACCCGTGGATTTAATTAAAAATTACAAAAAGATAAAGAACAGAAAATCCCGCGGCACTTAAAATTCAAGGTGAAACATTCATTTTTAATGCATTTATTGCGACTACTAAGCCGGATACTTAACCTAAATTGTTTGGTCTTATTGAAAAAGCTGCGCGACGTGGAAAATGTAAATGTAAATATATTACTTGTAAGTTGGTTTAATTGCGCTATAAACTGATGCTAAACTGAAGATCCATCTATGTTTAATACGCTTTAATTGCTTCTAAACGTTCGCATGAAATCGCGTTGATCATAAATAAAAGTTTGCAACATTGTTTCGGCAATAACGGCAAATCTTTTTTATAGTTCATCGTTTATTGAACGGTACGTTCTTTCAATAAATTTGCGAGTAAATGGTTATGATCGCGTAAACAAATAAACTTCCTTCAGCAACATCTTTAAACCGATGCTCCACCCACTTTGAAATTTCTCCTACGCGAAAGTATAGACACGAATTACAATTTACATCTTCCAACTTTTAATGTTCGCGGATTATGATTTAAAGGCCAACATTTATTAACATTAAACTTGCGGTCGTTAGGCAAAGAAGTATTCCGCGTGGAGGAGAAGTTTACACGTGCTTATGCACAATTAAGCGAAATCATGTATAAAACGTGGGAATTCAAACTAGATGGTATCGTTTGCGATTACGAGTGGCATTCGAGTAAACTTTCGAGTGATATCAAACGAAAAACCGTTGAATTCGCGTCGTAATTTGCAGTCATTGGCACCTGAAAAAATTTTCAAACCCAATGAACGTAAAAATGATTTAATTTGCACTTGCAATCGAATTAGCCGAGCAACATTTACTCGCCACTCAAAATGTTGTACGCGTAACTTGAATTATTCTCGATTAGGTGGTTAGAAAAATTGGAATGCCGGTACAGCGAGCGCCGTTTATGGTAATATCCCCTTAATCGCACACTCCCTTTTTTAGCGTGATCCATTTCAATAAATAAAAAAGCTATTACCTCTCCTCGAAAATTCTCAGACATATTCATCAGTCGGGAGAGCGCTTCTTGTCGCTATTATCTGTTAAAATAAACATGGCTCCGAAAATTTCCCCGGATCCCCAAAAAATTAACTTCACCCCTCGGCGGTTCAATTTTTTATCGCGGCCAAAAGTGCGCGATGCGCCAACGAAAAGTGCTCTGATAACGAGGTGTAGCTGCGAGATAAATCATCTCGCAAAGATAAGAGAAACCAGAAAGTGCGCGCGGGCAAAAAAGGCGCGGTAATCGCGGCAACACTTTTTCACGTCAACCTGTCCCTGAATACACGCCAATAGTTTCTTTTTCGCGTTTCGCACAATTGCGACAAGAAAATGATTGGTTACAGCCGAACGTCACTATCATCTTGGATCTTAACCGAGGCTACTTGGCAAACTTGCCGCGCGGTAACAACGGATGACGTTAGTCTTATTACCAGCGATTACTAATTTCCGAAAGTTCTCGGATGAGCTGCGTTTATCCACGTCATCAACACACCTAAATTTAAATACATGTAAAGGGATTCCATTATAAGTGCTACTAACAGACGTGCAGTAATTATTAGAACAAAAATGTGATCATAAATTTTGATATTATATCGAAAGCGAGTTATCGTTTATGTCGGAAAAGGAGTAGCGGAGATGCTGCAGTTACGTTGACGAAGAAATCAATAGTTTAAAGGTAGAAAATCAGATTACGTTACAATTATAAAAGTCGATGAAAATGTAATATGATGAATCAGGTTACAAGAAATCGTTGATAAAGTATAAAATTATTGACCGTCTAGAATCTGGGTGAATGTGTATCGAATATTAACTTTTTCGTTTAGGTCGGTAAAATCTTGTACAAAAATGTCAAAATTCGTTCATCATTTTGTCAGACTTTGGACGGGGAGTCTATTTTCATATTTCAGCAATCGATTAATCATAGTTCGATTCTCAGCACATTAAATGTTCATCTACTTGTAACGTTATATATTTTTCATAAATCTATCCTTGTTCACTGATTTTCAAACGTAACTCTCCAACAGATTGATTACTTAATGGCAACGGAAAATCCCTAAATCGATTCTATACAGTACTCCATGAGTTAATTAAATTTAATTAAAATTGCTTTCCTGGATTCTTCTTTCGATTCTGGTGCTCAAATAAAATCAAATGCGCTACAAAAGTCGTGACACAGCATTGTTGCCTTGCCACGAGTTCATGTAAAGCGGGACATGTCAGCCGAACTGGGACATTACGTTTCTGTTTGGCCTTCCCATGGGAGAGCTGCAGCGCATTATAATATCAAACGGTACATCAGACAGAAATTTACTGTCCCTTATTCCTGACATGTCCCGCTTTACACAGGATGATACATCCTTCCTCGACGCAATTAACAAATTAAACACTTCGACACGCAAAACTGCAGACTCCCATAATTTTAATAGCGACCGCCAAATAAAAAACAATCACTGAATCTCCGGCTACTCACAGACTCCTTCCCACATTGCGCAACGCGAACCATTCCCACATCCGAGTGTTTCCGAACACATTTAATCACCCGTTCGAAGGCATCATTTTTCATCGAAGCTTTTATCGCGCCTGACACTTTTCCAAGCATCGCGTGGTCCCGAAAAAAGGCCAAACTCATTTGTATAATCATTAAGCCCGGCACCAATTAGCGAAGAATAATTACATATCAAAATACCGCGCAAAAAAGCTGATAAATGATCGAAGCGGCTAACAGGCATTGAAAGCGATATTGATTCCAAACGCCGAAATAATGATTGCGCCTGAAACCCGCGCAAATGAAGCTCACTTTCGCGTCATTCCGACTTGTCGTAATTGACGCGCATCAATAGTGACAGTGCTTGCAACAATGCGGCCTTTCAGTGCCAATTAGACCGTTTGATTTGAACCGGGACACCCTGTACATGGCTCACGCATTAACGCGCATACACGCACGCAGCGTTATTAGACGCGCGAGTAATTGCGCGCGGAAATGTTGCGCGCGGAAAAATGTGCGCGATGTTACGCACGGAAGCTACCGTGCGAGGGAAGCGTTATCCGCCACTATTTACACAGGCGTGGCGGATACGCGCACTGTTCCCGGAGATTTCGTTACACATTTTGCCGCGCGATCGCGCGTTTACACGGCGCTTATTAAATTGTTGTTCGGCGTTTTTGCGTCTCGCATTCTCGTCGATTATAATATTTTGATGACGCCATCTTTAGGAGAAAGGTTTTTGTGATTAAAAGTTCACGGGTGAAAGCAGTTTTTGTGGGATTTTTTATCATCAGGTTTTTATCGAGATTTAGTTAGAAAACTATCTGAACAAAAATATGGTTTAATAAATTTATCAGGGTTTATGTGCTATAAAACAACGTTATGAAATTCGATTTGTAGGCTTACGATTATCTGTGTAGTAACAAACAAATTGACGTTTTAACTTTTTAAGTCATTTATCAAACATAGAATATGAAAAAAATCAGTTTAAAGTATCAAATTTTTCATAAAAGTTGTGGTTGCAGTGTAATCCTTATTGGTATCGAAAAAAGAAAAGTCCATGAAACCACGACGTTGAGTATTCTAATATTACACTTCATGCGTCAAATTATAACATTCCGTAATTAACTATCCTTGAAAAAAAGGCTATCCTTTATCTGGTTAACAGCAGTTTACACTTTTATATTATTTGTGTAATATTACTCAAATTTCATCATATTTCACTGTATGCGTACATCTCAAACCAAATGTAAAGCCGCACTATTTGTACGGTGAAATATTCTTTATACTCGCAGTAATGTAATTTTCAGGTAATAAAACTCGAGTAATTGCGCACGTATTTTTCAGTGTCAAAGAATATGTATTTTGCACATTTTTACTTTTACTGTATATCCCATTATACTCATTTTAAACCAACACATCACGAACACGCAATATCACATGGCGTTAAATAGCTCTGTTGAAAAAAAACTATTAGAAACTATTAAATATTTATAGGAAAAGAGCATTGATAAAAACAATATTGTACGATATCAAATGGTTACCACTCAATCAGCCGACTGGTAGCCAATCATCTCATTAATTAAAACTTCTCACAATATGAATTCGTAAACGTGGTTACTTGTAACGGCAACAAACTGCATTATAATCATAACATTATAGTTTTCTCAGTGAATAACACATATACATTTTTTACAGAAAAAGAAAATGATAGAATTTATTTGTATTTCCATATAAAAATTGTTTCGCCATGTAAAAATACATGTCTTTCGGGCAAAAACCTCATGTACTGTAAACCCACGTTGTAAGAAACTGTAAAATTAAAGCACCGTGTGTATTTTTACACTTTTTATGTAACACAGAATAATTTTTCTTTTTACACATTTTATGTAAAATTACAATGCGATGTGTACTCTGATTTCAGAATTACACAATATAAAGTTTAATTTTACCCTTTTGGATTTACAGTGTACATACTTACAAATACTGATATGACAATTCCTCTAAGCATTTTTCAACAGCAGATCTGTTTCAGATAAAATGAATACAGAAACACAAAAACACCTCAACCATTCTACTTGAATTCTCCCAGATAATTAATTTCATCTACAATAGTTCTACACATTTTCCTTGCTCATATATGCGCAATATTTTAACCGCTATTTTTACTTGGGCTTATTGACTGTTAGGTGATGTATTTTTATAACAGGGGCTGAAAACTAAGCATAGACGGAAAAGCGTCGCGCAGCAGCGTCGCGGCAAACGCGTCTCCCCGATTGCGCCAAAAACAACTGTCGGCTGCTCAATTATGCAGAACGGCGGCGTGCCCGGGATTCGCGGCGTTTCCGGTTCCGCGTGGCCGCGTTCGCGAAACTTCTGGCCGCCGGCTTCCTCGCGCGCCTCGACTCGGGAATGCAATAAACGAATCGTGCAAGATTCAGGGGAGTCGCATGAGCATTGGTCAAACGGGATTGCGTTTGCGCGCGTCGTGCCAAGTTAAACGAAACTCGGCCGGCACGGGCGTCCGTTTAATTTTGACAAGTTGAATTCGCGTCGCGGAATAAGTGCAGCCGATCGGCGGCTTCAATTTGCGCGATTGCGTTTGCGGGCGACCGATATTCGCGGACGAAAATGACGCAATAAAATGCGCGCTTATCCGCGGCGTGTGACGCAATGTCGCCAATCAGTGCGGATTATGCATTAGAAATTAATGCAACGGCAAAAAGGACGGGCGATAGCATCGCGGCCGAGTGTCGTTGCGTAGAAATGATTTGCGATTAGAAATGAATCAGCGGGGATAATGCGCGCTTTTTGCGCGTTATATCACGACAGATGTAGATATGCTTATTTCAAATTTCCCGACGTATCTCGGGGATCGTTCGTTTGAAATAATTGGAACAGAGAAAGTTATCGATCGAAAAGTGCCACGGGAAACATTTTCCCATCGGCGGTTTGCGGTGCAAAAAATATCGACGCTGGTCAACGTTGGCAACTACAAATTGTTGTAAGTGCAATAATTTAATTAAAGTGCATTAAGCGGCGATAACTGGCGCGGACGCCGCGCGCACTCATTTTAAAACTTATCAGCGCCATTCGGGTGGGCCGCGGGTGTGCGATATTCGAGCCAAACATTCACAGTTATTAAACTTTGTCTGTGTTAAATATGAACAAACTAAACAACTGAAACTGAAATTGCGCCACCAAGGCCCTTGGTGATTAAAACCACAGTTTAACTCCAATTTCAGCTAATGGTCACCTCACACGAGCAAGATGCGCGCCATATTTGATTATTTATTTACAGATAATCGGCTTCGCGAGTTCGCACATGTGAGTTGGAAACTTTTTTTTGGAAAATTTGTTGACGTCAATATTGCACTGGTATTTGATTTGAAAATCGAGCAATTTTTATTTTGCTTCCACATGTAATCAACGATAAGTGATTTTCTAACACGGAGTAACGTACTTACTAAACGAAATTACTGTTAATAAGCAAAAAACCACTTTTGCAATTAGAAATCCAATTACCGAAAATCATTAACTTTTTTGCCCGCAGTACGTACGGTATTGATTTTGCGCAATTTGAGATGTAGACTTTTTTCGACCACAACGTAATGCTTTCCAAGTGGTCAGGGAAAATCAAGAAACAAGCCAGAAATCAAAAACACGCGATGAGATTTTCGACGCAATCGCAAAAATGCTGATTTGGACAATAAAACTTTACCAGCGGTAATTTTTAACACGTAATAAACAAATAAAGTACACGTTCCCGCAATCGCAACGCAAATCATAAGCTACGCTACCGCACTGGTAAATCATTTTATTTACGCGATAAGATACACTTTCAACCGTGAAATTTATAACGTTTATTTTGCAATAACTCGTTTAATTGTTACGGCAGTATGGTAGTGTGTGCGAGGTAAATTGTGCATTGCAAAAATCGGCAAAGAGAGCGTACAATCGTGCAGCTGTGTCCTCGCGAGGTAATAATGCTGCTAATAAATAACTAGCAGGGCTAATCACGGAAACATTAACATAATTTAAACATCAGCGGTCATGGATTGGAAATATGAAATATTTATACAGTGCACTTTGTTCACAACAGAGACGTGTGTAATAGATGCGCACTGCTTCGGCATTAATCAATGCACGATATTATTTCGTTTCGTTCGTAATAAGGCACGGAATATTTGTAATAACATCATCTCATTAAGATATGAAATAATTAATCGCGGGCAACGGTTTCGTTCATAACGTGATAAGTAATTGAATGTTCTTTGCGTACTATCTGCGCGGCGAATAAATCGTGCGAAATTGAACGTGTATTAATTAACTCGAACAAACTTGTTAAAACGATAACAATGTCCAACTAAGGTATATTCAAATTTGTGTTAATTGGCGGCGCGCATAGCGTGCAATGAAAACAATATTGCAATTAAAAAGATAATAATCGATAAGGTATTAATAAATAAGGGCCGATGGGGCGCAATAATTGCGGCGTCCGGGGAAGGGGAGGGGGGGGAATTTCCGAGGAGATTCGCGCTTTTTTGCGCATGCTCGATCGACAAGTCGTTCCGCCTTTCATTTGTCGCGAATATTTTCCGAATATTATTCCGCCCGGGTTAATGTTTAAACAATTAAATCCGTATTTCATTTACGCGACAACGCCTCTTTCAGATAAGGCTCGCGTGATTTCGGAGGCAACATAACAATACCCGCGTTTTGTATCAGTTTTTCGATGAAAAGAAGTTATCTCGGTTTCCAGTTCAAGAGAACATCATTCTTTATTCCGCGCCCCGGAATTGAACATCGCGTTTCATAATGAATGAGCGCCTCTCGAACATCACGCGTCAGTAAAAATGATAATTAATACACAAAGTTGCACATCTATGGAATTATGACGAGAGCGGTTCGACATCCGCGAGGAAGGGTGGGCGCGACATAAAAAGCCGAAGTTGATTAATTCGCGCGCCGTTTTGTGATTAGTTTTACAGAATTGTGACAAGTAGGCGATGAATATCCGGCGTTTTCGCTGAAACGTTGTAAATGCGGACACGATAATGACGCGGTTTGGTCGCACGGCTCGACGTCCGCGCGGCATTTTTCAGCCGATCATTGTAAATTATAACAGACGTGCCGCGAGCCGTCATTAGTTTCCCAATGAAAATCTCGTTTTTTCGCCGCTTAAAAGCGCGCCGCCAAGATTTAGAACGCATTCCTTTCTGTTATTAGTCGCACGCCCGTGCACTCAATCTTCGAAAATGGTAATTTTATTATGATAAACAGGGTTATCTTAATAAAGCTCCTCCTGTGCTACGGCCATGGCGACATTTTTCCTCGCGCTACTCTCATTAACGCAACATCCACCATCACATTCCCACCATAAATACCGCATTCGCTCGGCATTAATTTAGATTACTTTTTTAATTTACTTTTAGCGTTATTTATTCACAGGCGCCGTTTAAATCCTCACGCGCGAACAAAAGTTGCGCGCAAAAACCACTCGGCAAATTAACTTCGAACTTATTAACTTATTAACGTTCGCCTTTGCGCAATCTTGGCTCCGATTACGATACCCGGGGCATTACATATTCCCCCAGCGTAATGATCACAATAAGAATCGATACGTAGCCGTAATGCGAATCACTCGCTCAAGGTAACGAAACCCGCGATTCTTCCCAGCTTGAACTCGCATCACACCGTTAGGCGCGTAATAACTGCACGCACTCGCTGTTGTGCCAAGAATTTTATTTCCCGGAGCTCGACAATAAGCGCGCGGCTGAAATTGTCGAGCAATTGTATCGCGCAAACAATGTTGGCCGCGAAAGATGATAAATTGTTGGCTTTTCGCGCAAAAAGGGTGCGGAAAAATATTCGACGAACAAATCGAACAGTGAACCGCATTGGGAAAAAAGGGTATGTCAAATCAATATTAAAAATTAGATGTGACTAATTTCAGAAAAAATATTATTTCGATTTAATTTTAATATAAGGTGTAGAAAAAATATTGTTCAAAGTAAATCAATTTTTATAGATTAAAATAGTACAAAGTAAATGCTAGCCTAACCTCTCTATTTATAATTTCGTTGACATTTGTACAATTACTGATCACACATAATGCACATCAACTTCACACAGTCATCAATTCAGATTATTAATTCGCTTGCATTTTATGTGTCAAATGTTAGAAATTATTATATTACAATTTAACTACAACATCTAAGGCTAACTTCATTCTCAATGCATACACAACCACATTTTTCAGTTGCATCTGACAATTTTTATGTTGGAACAGCAAATTTTTTCCCAGTGCGGGTTTCAATGGAAATGGAAAAGCGGCCAAGGTTTTTCCGCAATTTGTGGTTTGACACGATGAAAAGAATCGCGTGAGTTAAATGTACTGAACAAATCAGTTAGATATTGGTGATAGTTAATGCGACGGTAATATAAACATTGAGAAAGTCAAATTTCGAGGATTCAGATATCAATTTAAATTGGACAAAATGATGGGAAAGTGGCATACATCTTATAAGTTGAGCTCGTTAGAAAGAAAAAAAAAACAATGTTAAAATCATCTGATTCGAGTTGTAACGAGTAGATATTGACAATGAAACGTATGTAAATGAGTCCGAAAAAATCGTACGCTTTACGAAATATACTGTAAAGGGTACGAATAATTGGTATTTTCTGCGAAATATCTCGTAAAGCATACATAATGCGTGATATTATAGAGTAAATATTACATAAAGCGCACATATGTACAAATTAGTTTTCTCATTCTAGATTTGCGATATCTAATTCCAGTTCAATCAGTTCTGTAAAACATAACCTCTTCGTTAGTGTACAGGAATGCTTTCGTGTTTCATACAGTAACTTCTACTTTGCACTGATAGTTCACAAGAAACCTTTAACACTTGTACTTTAATTTCAAACCCCTTCTTAACCCCTTCAAATCTAGTATGGGTTTGCTAATAATTGTTTACTCTTTCATCCAATGTAAACATCAGTCGAATTTTTGTTTAAGATTACTTATCTCAGATGCTTTATACGATTTATTAACGCCTTCAAACGTACGTTTACTGAAACTTATTTTTCTCATTGCACAAACATTCGCTTGTTTCTCATCTACGTGCAGTAAAATCGCAAATCCCGAAGTTTTTTGCGATTTTTCTTCGGATTTGCCGGGAAGACGTTGCGACGGCTCATTTGCAGGATAATTTATTGTTCCGCGAAACGACGCTTTGATGCGACGCGCCCGAAAACCGTTGAATTAATCAAACGCGACAAATGGAACGATTCGGCGGTTATCAGCGAGATCTCGGGCGAAATTAAATTAAAAGTAGCACGCAATGACACTTGAAAGAAGGGGAGCGAGCGAGGCCGAGTCGACCCGGACGTTCGGTACAATCAAAAACCTAACAAGGTGGCTAAAGCGTCGGCAGGCAAAGAGGCGAACAAGAGCGCGCGAGGGGGCTAGCTCGCGCGCAATGCAGGTGCAAAACTAATCAGGAGTGTATCAAAAAGGGGGCGCAGCGGCGCAGGCACGCTGAAAAGTGGCCCGACGAGAAAGGGCCGAGGCGAGATGCGGCGGCCGCGACAACATACTTTGTGCCACATATATTTAACGAGGAAATCGGCGGGCCGCCGCCTAAACGAAGCCGAACAATTTCGCGACGTTAATTGGCAATTAGCGTGCCGTTTGAGCGACCGCAAAAACGGCGCAAGATGAGCCGTGCCGAACGTCAAAGTGATACTTTTCGTTTCACGTTTCAATACGGGCGCGGCGCATTAATCGTCGCAGCCGAGCGTTTAATTTTGCTTTATACAATTTATAGATGGCGATATTTCGAACGCGATGTTCGGTATTTCCCCTTCCGTTAAAAGCGCGCCCGACTTCCTGCGCGAAACGCGTCGAACGCCGGATGCTGGCAGGCGGCGGTGGGCCGCGCGCGCATTGCGAGCGTCGTTACGGCTCGTTTTCCAGAGACAGGGACGGACGCGTGACGCAATACCGAAATTCAAGAAAAATACGCTAATAATGACGCGCCGGCGAAACAAACGTTTGATATGCGGTGGTCGTTGAGTCGTTTTCAGTGGGCAAATTACCGCAAGCCGAGCGGAAATACGAGAGCCCAAAGGATATGTTTGTTAACTCGATTACGATTGTGGCGCGTGAGCGCGTCCGCTCGGCTGAGCATTTCTTTCGGGCCGCAGTTGGCGCGATCACGCGAAATAGCCAAAACGTCGCGCCGAAAAACCGAACGGTGATGCTCGCTCGCCAATGTCAATAATCGCGGGCCAAATAATTGGCCAAATAAACTTATTGATTGTTGCAGCTCGTAGAAAGGTTTCACAAAAGATGGTTGAAGGTTATGATGTTTTTTTAGCGTTTTATCGGTAAAATACATTGAGAACTGATTTATTTATACTGCAACAAGGGATGAACAAGACAAGAATGCGATATTTTATGAACAAGTTTTGATCGAAATTTGATCACAAGACTATCTAATCTGATCAAAGATGATCTAATCTGAACAAAAAAAAATATCTCGTTTAGATCATTTCTATTTTTTTTACTATGGTGTAGGTGAATTTCGACGAGGGGTTTTGAATAAATTTATTGTGATGGCTCGATCAAAATTTACTCGTTGGATTTCACAAATGTCCCATGTCGCATAAGATATTTTTTCACTTGTCTGAATCGAATACCATCACTAATTCATCATGGGTTTCCGTGTTTTTCATGCATTTAAAAAACTTTTTTTAAGAGCCATTCAAGACGCGGGCGTTTCGTTTTTTTCTACTAGTAAATATATCAATTATTTAAAATAATGAGACATTTAAAACGACGCCATTTGCTTGGGGCGTTTGTAAAAAAGCTAGTCGGAGTTAAATTACGCTAGTCAAAAGCTAGTTGGAGTTAAATTACGGAGTGAAATTTACACCGCGCAGAGTCATTTTGGCTACAATGCGCAGGTCCACTCTTTAACGGTGTCAAAAACTAGTCGGAGTTAAATTATGGAGTGAAATTTACACCGCGCAGAGTCATTTTGGCTACAATGCGCATGCGCAGTAGGCAAAATGACTCCGCGCGGTGTGAATTTTCACTCCGTTAATTTTACACTCACACCGTAGCCCTCCGTGAATTTTTTACTGTGTATGATTTCGTTATTTTCCCTAGTAAAAATTGTGATTATCCCTAACAGACAAATCCACTAAATTTCGTAGATTCAACGCCGAATCTACGTTGAATCCTCGTTCGAATATTCATTCACGTATATTCCACGTGGATTGCATGTTTTATGTCTATTAGGGATGCTGAGATCAGGGCCTGATCAGGATGCCACATCACCTGATCAGAAACTCATCAGGCATCCATATTAGGCCCTGGCTACCGATGTAACGGTTGGAATTGATATGGGCATTATGAGGAATCCTCATCAGACTCATATTGTGGCGAAAAAAATTTAATGTCTGAGACGAGCATTGAACCGTCGATGCTCAGTTTATAGTCTGTCTGACTTGTCCTCGACCTTTTGGAACCTTACCTTATCATAATCTGATGAGGCCTTGATCATGTTAGCCTCATCCAATGATGTGGCATTCTAACCAAAACCGCTGATGAGACCATAATCAGGTTGCCATATCATAACCACATCAAAATTATCTGGTTAGGATCTGATCAGTTTTCCTGATAAGGTCCTGAGGTGGCATGCCACATCAGAGCCACACCGATTCCAATCGTTACATTCGACTCAGTGCCTCATTGGAATACCTCATAAGGGACTCATATGGTTTTGATCATGTTTGCCACATCAATTCCTGATAAGGCCCACACGTCTGATGTGACAAGCCACATTACACTTTCTACTAAGATTGTTGCAGTTCGACGAAATAAGTTTTCTTTAGTCAAACTGGCTTCAATTTTACTAATTTGAAACCTTTTTCACCTCTGCTGACGACAAAAACTTTTTCAGCCGTTTCGTCCCACTGTGTGTCACAAGAGGATTTTCCCTCCCAGTTACGTGGGCCGGCCTTTACCGCTCCATGCGACAACTTCGCGATTTTTCGATTGCGCAATTGCGATTTTTTGATTGTGCATGATATTATAATTTCATGAGCTTGAAGTGACGAGGATGGATGTGTTGCGTCAAGAAGGTCTTAACCCTTTTTTGAGTTTATCATGAAAATATTTAGCGTCTGCCGTTCCTAACTTCTATAACTTGCTGACATTTCTTGTGTTGGCACAATCGTTTGTGATCTTTTGTGATAAGAAGCGAATCAGCGCGTGGCGCCATGAAATCTTCGTGGCAAAATACTGACCTGATTTTCCACCTGTAACAGCCGGATTCAAATTGGTTTAACCGGATATTTTTAAGAGTGTATGCTTTAAAATAAAATCTTTCTTTTTACAGTGTACATGAATCTGCAATGTTAAAAATCATATAAAAATCAGATTGTTTCGACCGGAATCCTCCCATGGCAGGAGGATTGAGCGCACCACTCGGGGATTCCTCCTGTCACAAGAGGATTCCGGCTCCGACATGCGGATTGTTTTAAGAGTGTGGAATATTATTTTCGAATAACTCAAATAATCGAAATATAAGTAGAATTTAAAGCAAAATCAAAGTAAAGTATTCATTTTTTTGTAATAAAAAGTGTCATGAAATTTTTTCTGAAAATGTTTTTAACCACAATTTAAGTAGATTGAGTTCAAAAATATGTCTCTAGTTTAGACATATTTTTGCCTAAGGCATAAACTAGCTTCATAAGAAGACGGCCCTTCGTATGAAGTTCAGTGTTTATCTCATCATTGTCATTGCATATAATAATTTTCCTATGAAAGTTAACGTTTGATTTCACAATAAATTATGAATTAAGTTTTACAAAAAATCGATCTACTACCACAATTCTAAAAATATATTAATACAACTTTTTTTTAATATGTAAAATCACATTTTGAACAAATCTGCAGAAGCTTTTTATCAAAAAACGATTTGAACGAAACTTATAATTTTCTCCTAAAGGGGGGAGGGGAGAGGAGATTTTTATATATAATTCTAATCGTTACATTTAATCATATTGTGTCCCAAAATATTAACCTTTACCGATTTTATCTTCAAGTCATTTCTTTGCTTATGTGTCACCTTAAGGGGTTTCGCCACACTAGAAAGGGAAAATGACTACTATGTTTAAGAATTTTTTGGGCGATGGAAGTAGGACACAAAATTTCACTGAATGATTACAAAAATTGTTGTCAAAAAATCAAACAAAATGGCGGCGCAGAGCGCCATACTTGTAAAGTAGGTCTTTCAAATTGGCACACACTTTTACGTCGCCAATTTTCGGTCGATTTTGATGAGGATACGAAATAACAATAAAATTGAATTATACAACGAAATACATACTAGTTTTTGGATCCGTCAATTTTTCTGATTTATAGCCACACTTTAACACGGAATTTGCGAGGCCAAAATAGACCTTTTTTTCACATAGCTGCTAATCCCACAAAAATGAATACTATTGAAATCCCCTGTGTACTTCTATAGCTACTTTCATGTAGTTCAATGCACTGTTTTTTTAGAACGCATGAAATTTGTGTCCAGAAAGGTGTAGGCCGCGAACCAGTGCACAAAAAACCTACTTCGAAAGTATGGCGTTCAGCGCCGCCACTTTGATTTTTTTGACAAAAATTTTGGAATCATAAATGAATATATTATCAATAATTCAATGACATTTTGTGACGTCTTTACATCGCTAGCCCTCCTAAAAAAATCTTGAATATAAGACTCGTTTTCAGTTTCCTGGATGGCGTAACCCATTAACCAAATGCCTAGACATTTAGCTAACTGCCGGCATTTAGAAATATGTGTATACAATCGATGGTTTTTCGTCTAATTGCCTTATCAATCCAGGCATTATAACAAGCGCAGCCCTTGGCTTTACACTGATTTTGTGCAATTCTGCAGTTGCATTTCTTGTAATCCCCCCCCCCCGCACTAAACACTGTTTTGTTGCAGCTTCGCTTAAAGTTAACAGTGCTTATTGCGGTATCTCTTCGGGAGATATTGCAAATGTACCCGACTTAGCGATGTCTATTCTAGGGAATCAACCATTTAAACCTCCATCTACTCTTTCAATTTGGTAGACATCATTCTCGAAATTAAGATCAACGCCCATCAAACTGGTCCACGATCTACAATTGGAACCACTAAAGTACAGAATTGACTATTTCAAGAGGCGGATATAGGATTTTTGAAAATTTTATCATATTCTACGTTTCTTTTTTCTGTCGCTTGAAACAATTATTTCAAAAGTTTTTTTCAAGCGAGAGAAAATAGAAGCGGAGAATATGGTAACATCTGTCTCTTGAAATAGGCAATTCTGTAAATTTAGTGATTCTAACTGCAGTTCGTTTGTCGCGATATAAATTACATTTGTAAATCTATTAATTTTTTTTAAATAGCACGCATAGAGATTATTTCGTTCAGTTTTCTTTGTTTGCAATTGGTTAAACGTTTTTTTTACTGCACTCTTAATAATGATACGTATACAATACGAAACTTGTCTTTTTGTAGTAAATCCGTTAGCTACAACGTTAAATATAGTCTCAGTAATTGAACATCCCCATGAAACAATTAAAACCAATGTTCTGAAACATAAAACCGTCATTATGTTTCTACAGTATATTTCTATGCGCCTCACAC